>CM032889.1:31735236-31977736 GCA_019176425.1 Megalops atlanticus | reverse complement strand
AGTGCCTGGCGTTGTGCATTTCGGGCAGGGCTGGGAAGCCGCTGTGTCCTCTGCGTTCAGGGGGTCAGGGCTGAGTTCATTCATCAAGGCCACGGGCTGGAGGGGGAGGCGGCTCCGGAATGCTGCGGGGCGGGTTCCGCGCCGCCGCCTTTATGACGTCACAGAGCTCCATTTCACGAGAGACGAACCGTGAGAAGTGTGCCCGGGGCTCAGAGAGCAAACACGCCTCAATTAATGCAGACAAAGGAAACAACCAAGCATTTAACACTGATACGTCAGATGATATTTTTGACAAATTTAGCAGCGGGATCGTGCATCATTGGGTTGTACCTGCGCAGTTTTACGTCATGGACGTTCAAACGGTGATTGGGGTCTTTAGTGTTGCATGTTATTTATGAGACAGTTGCCTTGCCTGATCTGTATGCACTAGGAAACATATGTTTAACAAACAGGTTTTGTGGAATTAATTATCAGTGTGGTCATTGAGCCATGTATATTTGAGGAACAGACACCGGATGCTGGGACTAATATTACCTGTATATCCTCTCTGGTTCCATCCTGGGGGTTGTATTACATGTGAATGCTATGGCATGTTTGCATGTCTTTGTCAGGCTTGGGTGGCTGCGGCTGGTCTCTCTGATGATAAATGGTCACAGACCTTTAAAACGGTAAACTCTACGTGCCTTGGCTCAGCTGGCCAGGAAAGGTGGGCGGATAGTTGTGTGGGTAAGACAGAGAAGTGTACGTGATTCGCGTGATCGGCGTGCAGCCACATTGCTGTTGGGTGACGTGTTCTGACGTGGTTCCCTCGGCTTTCCTCATTTCGGTGGCCTGTGGGAGTCTGATGGGAGAGACGCTGTCATCTTTCTCAGCCTCTCAGTTCCTCCTCCCTGCAGTTAGTTTACAGAAAAAGCCTGTTTTGCAGGATTTAGGCCACAAGCCCAAAGCCCCATTTCCACTGAAACCGAACGCCATCTAAAACAACAAGCACGCCCTTGGATACAATAGATTCAATTTGTGTACTCTCCCACACAATTAATCTCTGTAAAGAGCTGCATTAGGTCTCAGTGCGTTGCTTTTTCCAACCGTGGCACAAACGGGGGGTTTGGAGGGTTTTTTAAGAGCTTTGATCCAGTTGGAAATGACTTCCTGTTACTCTCCCATGCCTTTTAGATGATGTCATGAATTCTTTTGTGAGTGCCAAACCTTCCTGCTCTTTAAAGCAGCTGACAGTCTGTGTCTCTGGAGCTACAGTCTGCCTGACAGTGCAACCTTTTCTTCTCTCTTTTTTTTTGTAGGTATGGCAAAATCGTGTCCACAAAAGCTATCCTGGATAAGACGACGAACAAATGCAAAGGTCTGTACGGCTGTTTCTCTGCGTTTTCCCTTTGTCCAAGATAAGCTGCTTACTGTGCTATCAGGCAGGATAGCTCATTCACCCTCAGTACACCACAGATACTCACCTCTGTCCGCATTCCATTACTGGAGGAAATAGGCTTTCAAAGTGTTGCCGTGCAACTGCACCCCTGACATCTAACCTGTGTTATGTGGCTATCCATGGAACGGTTCATTAGAGTACACCATGATGGTATAACACTTTTTTAACACTTCCTTTTTGCTTTCTAAGCTTTTTTTTTCTATAATTTACATCGCAGTCGTGGGAAACAGAAGAAACAAGACACATGCAGAATCTTTTGGGAATAGATTGCCAATGGTCAAACGTCTTTGTGTTTGTTTGATATATTGGCTCAAACGCCTCTCAGAGGACTTTATGATAACGTACCGGCCCTAAGAATAGCCCGTCACACGCATTCTCCGTGAGACTCGGCCGTTGAGTCACTGTGTGAGGAGTCAGGGCAGCAGCATGGAGCGCTGTGTGCAGGGAAAGGGTCTCTACAGGAGCAGCACGTGCTGCCAAAAGCAGCCTGCATCCGAGTGACGCACGAGGCCTGGCTTTGGGAACCTGACTCTGAGCTGCCTCTCCTAACCACGTGCCCGTTATGGGTAGCTCTGGTGCCACAGAGGACTAGGTCACATTTAGCATGTCACCCCTCTCTGTCAATATGGAGGTGGATGTGATTGGGCTTTGGGTTGTTTCACACTGTCAGGACAGAGTTCTCACACCAATCCCTCCTGAGGAATGCCTGAACTTTAATAAAAGACCAGAGACACTGTTTAAAATGGGTTGTGTGGAGTTCACTGAAAGTATTATTTAGAGTGAAAAATGTGAGCCTTCTTTATGAGATGTTACAGTCGGAGAACAGAAATGCCTCTCCCAGCCAGAGTCAAAAGGAACAGAACGGCCTGTCAGAAGTGCTGTTCCAGAGTACTGCAGAGCGCTGGCTCTCTCTGGCTGTCTCTCTCGCTCTCTCGTTCTCTTGCTCTCTCACTCTCTCTCCCTCCCTCTCTCTCTCACTCGCTCTCTCTCTCACTCTCTATCTCTCTCACTCTCTCTGTCTCTCTCACTTGCTCTCTCTCTCACTCTCTATCTCTCTCCCCCTCTCTCTCACTCTCTATCTCTCTCCCCCTCTCTCTCACTCTCTCTCTCTCTGTCTCTTGCTCTCTCACTCTCTCTCCCTCCCTTCTTCTCTCTCTCTCTCTCTCTCTCTCCCTCCCTCTCTCTCTCTCTCTCTCTCTCTCTCTCCCTCCCTCTCTCTCTCTCACTCTCTATCTCCCTCCGGAGGACTTGGTTCGGTTTTGTGTCAGAGAGCGCAGTGTCACAGGGCAGGCCTGGGGGGTGGAGGGCTGTGGGCGGGATCAGACAGAAGCAGACAGACGGGCGGCTGGCTGGTGCCTCTCCCCGTCGCCACACCTGGTGCTGTTTTTACACGGCTGTCTGAGCGCAGCTTTGGTGCCACTGTGGGAGGGGCCTGTGTGGTGGTGACGGGATCCTCAGCTGGGGGGGGTATCGTGCCTGACACACGGCGTGACCAAGACCTCGGCATGACTGAGACCTCCGTGTGACCGAGACCTCAGCCTGACTGAGACCTCCATGTGACCGAGACCTCAGCGTGACCGAGACCTCAGCGTGACAGAGACCTCAGCCTGACAGAGATCTCAGCGTGACCGAGACCTCAGTGTGACCGAGACTTCAACATGACCGAGACCTCAGTGTGACCGACACCTCAGTGTGACCAGGACCTCAGTGTGACTGAGACCTCAGCGTGACAGAGACCTCAGCATGACGGTTGCAGTTTGGGCTGGCGCAGTGGCCCGGCCTCATAGCACAGATGGGATGTGAGGAGAGTTCAGCCTCACAGAACAAACAGCCTCCCCCTGCATACGGCTCTGCATGGAAAATGCACTGCTGCACATACTGCTCACAGGAATCACACACACTCTACTTCTACACAGGAAGCAGAAGAGCTCTCTGACTCTGTGTTTCTCTGTCCTGCAGGTTATAGCTTGTTCAGACAGGAAGTAGAAGAGCTATCTGACTCTGTGTTGCTCTATCCTGTAGGTTATAGCTTGTTCAGACAGGAAGTAGAAGAGCTCTCTGACTCTGTGTTGCTCTGTCCTGCAGGCTATGGATTCGTGGACTTTGACAGCCCCGCTGCAGCCCAGAAAGCTGTCACAGCCTTGAAGACCACCGGGGTCCAAGCCCAGATGGCAAAGGTAACGGAGCGGCACCGATCCATTCACACTGCGGTTGTCCATCCTCAGTGATGGCGGGGGTTTGTGGTGTCTGATAGCAGCGTGAGGTCGGATCGGTGGCCCCGTCCCGTCCCTGTAGGGCGCTGAGGTCAGGGAGGGCCTTCCAGTGCAACGTCTGCGCTGCACAGCTGCATCTCAAACACCGGCAGCCGCTCACCCCTCGCACCCGATCCCGGCAGCATGGCACACATCGCTACGGGGTCACTCCTCTCCTCCTTCATTTCCTCTGTATTTCTGCTGTTAATGCAGCAAAGATGGTAATACATGGATTACAGTGTGATCTGAGGGTGTCGACGTTATGCTTGATTCAGTTGGAAATCTTTGCTATGGGCTGTGGACTCTGGCGTTCAGAGAAGGAAGGAGGGTGGTCACACTGATGAGCTGATTTTGCTGAGATCAGGACTGAGGTGGGGCAGCTGTGTGTAGCCTGCCTGACGTGTAGATAACTGTCTGCATATTCATATTAAAATGGCGAGAAATTATTGTTTGAATAACAAAAGAGGGGAGAGATCTAGATTTCATTAGTGAAAACAAAGGGCTAATTTGTTGTACTGGGAGATTCAATTTGAACAGGCTCTGTAATGGATTCAGTCCTGATTGCATCAATAACGCTTACGGTGGTTTCAGAGCAGCTTCCTGTCAGTAAAATCACCTAACTTTCCATTACTTGCTGAAGTACATTTGACCTACATGTTGGGGTGTAGCTGTGACTTATTTGTGCATATTAGACACATCCTTGTGTCTATAATGATAGGAGAAAATAGGTAATTACCAGAAAAATCTGGGATATTCAGAGATATCCAAGCTTCAGTGATCATCTATTCTAGGCTTTGCACGTCTGTCTGTGATTGGACACGGCTAAATGTCATTTGATTCAGTTTCAAGATAAGCCTGCAGGTGCATAAATGACATCATGATCATCAGCCTTCCACTTAACTCAGCTGTGGAACGGTGAAACATTGATGATTCAGCATTTATTTTTGCATTTTTGAGCTACTGTGATACATTTTTGGCTGCAGGAGACATTATAAGGAAGAAAAACGTCAGGTGTAACGGGTTGCAGAATCGAGGAACTGGAGTATGTGAGAGGTATAAAGACATGGTATGAGAAAAAGTGATCAGGATGTGGGAGCTGGGAAACAGCGGAGAGGGAGGAGGTGCATTTAAATGTGGAGGTGCAGAGAGCGGTGCAGGGGAGCCCGCTGGGGAGGTGACCGCGTGGAGACGAGCACAAGGAGTCGGAGGCAAAGACAAACACACATTATTACAGTTCATTTGCAGTACATGTGACGTGGCCCGAGGGCTGGGGAGAGTCTGGTTAAACTGGTTTAATGCACACAGGTCAAGGGTTTGGTTCAGCATTTCCAGTCATTAGCATGCAGGTTAGAGTGCCTCGCTTGCTTTAAATGCCTTGCTTCAGACATGCTCATTTCCCGCAGGCAAATTTGCAGGTTCAGTTTATTCAGTATCAGGAGAAATAAAAGCTGAACCAGTAGAAAAATAAACTTATTTCACAGAATGCTGCTCTGCTAATTGAGGGCTCTGAGCAAATGTTTTGAGTATGTTTGCTTCAGAGCAGGAAATCTGACTAAAATAGAGATGTCAAGTCTGGTAACTCGATGACCTGATTGTTTTATTGAGTAAGGGAAATTTAGTGTGAGAGAAATGACCCTACAGAAAAAAGAAAAAATAACTTGCTTTCTACATTTATTTTTGTATTTAGCTTTTCAAAATTTGTTGGTGTTAGTACTTTGCAAAATGAAAGAAAGGATATGATCGACACTTGCCATCGAATCTAGCTGTAAAGTACGAGAAACTATGAATGACACCTGATAGCAATGACAAGACTGAGACAGGAAACAAAATGTGACTGACACCATGTAAGTACAGAATGCACTGAGACATGAGATAGAAATATGATTGACACCTAAGACAGAATCAAGTGAGGTATGAGGAAAAATATGCAAATGACACCTGGAGATGAAATAACCTGTTCTCACAGCTCGGCTTCAGCAGATAGAAAACTTGTCTTCTGTCATGTTGTGCCACCACCTCAGCTTGGTGCCACGTTCTCCTGGTGGCACCAAATGCGCATTTTTAAAACTGTTATTCTTTCCCAAGCAGTTTTGCTTATTTCAGCTCTATGCTGCAGGGCTCCTGAGGACCATTTAAAAAGGGGTCTCCCGTGTTCACCCGCTTTGCTGAGGGGCCAACAGGCTCACTGTCTGTTTGATTTCATTTTGCTAGTGTCCATTTTCAGTTCTCCTGCAGCACACACTGATCATCTGTCCTCTCCTCTTTAATGCAATCGGCAGCTCATTTGCAAACGTATCTGACTCCAGATAAGCCCTTATGTAAATGGATTACTCCTGACTGGCAGAATTGTCAGAACAGGTATAGAGCTTTGGGATTCAGCAGTGGCCAACAGTGTCTTTATGCGTATCAGGACTGAAAGGTCAGAAGGGCCCTTTTGGCAAGGGGTCAGTTGGTATTTTTGGTGTTCAGGACCTTACAATCAGAAGAGTTCTTTAGAATTGGTGATGCCAGTGAATCTGGTGCATCAGCCATGTTTATGAACACAGCTTAGCCAAATTGGACGGGCTGAAAATATCATAACATTGCCTATTTGTTTGCTTCTCCCATGGTTCATGGACTTTATGATGAACTGGGACTGTGAAGTATTAAGTAACAATAGCTTCTCCAGTGTGCGGGCTGCTCCTGAAATATCCATCACAGCAGAGACAGTTTGTCCTCAAGGAGGAGCTCCTCTCACTTCAGGACAGCGTAGACCCAGCATAGAACAGGTTTGAAACATTGCTGGGGACATGGATACAGGCCTGGAAAAATGCCTCAGAATTGCCAAACTGCCATTTCTGGTGGAAGCTGTTTGTCTGGTCAGGGACTGTTTGCCTCCAGAAAGCACTGACTCTGCCTTGACCGAGGCCGAAGGCAGATCACGTTCTTGGACACGAGAACGGGAAGTAAATAATGTGCGGTTCCCACGGCGACAGACCAGTGAAGCCAGCAAACGGGAGCCGGAGCGCTAAACAGTGACACTCAAATTAAATTTCCCTGTGAACCGCTGCAACACGGCGCAGCCCACTCGCCATGCTTCTGTGCGCCTCTTTCATTTTTAATTAAGATAAGGCTGCTTTTGTCTGTCCTGCCCGTGTTTTAATCTAGCTTTTGTCCAAGGTAAAGGCCATTAAAAAGTTGAAGCCTTTCAGAAAACTTTTTTTTCTCATTATAGCTGTGGCTTCTGTGGCCCTGGAGATCCCCCTTTTTTCCTGAAAGTTTTTCTTTTCGTTACCAGCGTTCACAATGTACACACTCATTATATTAAAGATTTTGGGGAAGTCACTCCTTAAATGCTATATCCTAATTTTAGCACAGGGATAGGGGGTCTCTCAGTTAAAATATTTTTTTTTTATCTAAGCTTTTTTTATCTAAAGTTTCCCCGTCACATGACTTGTGATTACTGACAGTTTCCCCGTCACATGACGCATGATTACCTACAGTTTCCCCATCACATGATTACTGACCGCTTCGTCGGTGACCCCGTTCATCGCAGAAACAGATGCCTTATCTGTCTGCCAAATTTCTCTTCTGCATTTTTCCGAGCTGTTCCACACACACGGGAGGCAGTAGGTTCTTTTTTCTGTCTCTTTAATTTCTTTCATATGATGGCTGAGAATATCTTGAAGTACAAGGGCCTGATCTTTGGATGACCTCCTGTTAAAAATGCATGTCAATTTCCCAGATTTTCGAGCCTCTTTGAAGTGAAAGTTTAAGCGTAACTGCTGGAAACCCTGTTGGAAAACTCCGTGGAGTGGTTGCATGCTAGCTTCCTCTCAGTGAGATATTCTATTTATCATCCTGTTTAATATGCTGTTTTGTTGATAATTCAGAAATTGAAGGCTGTTCTTTGGAAGTCAAATATGGTCATTATTGTAGCTGGTTATTATGGCCAGACATGACTGGTTGTCATTGGTTACTGCAGTCTACACATGAATGTGTGTGTGATTAAACCTTTTTCTGATGCAGATGAACACAATTTAGTGTTCTTTATCGTATTTGTTTTTGTAGTAAATCTGATTTTAAACAAATCAGGAGCATGGTTAAAATGACTGCCGGCTCTGAGCAGAAAGCGTAGCTTTTCCTTATCCTTATGGGATGTCCCAGCTTTGTCAGTGGGAGTGGCCTCCCTGATCAGGCTCAGGTCATGCAAATTAGGGCTGTACTTCAGCCTCCATTCTAAACAGAGAAAACAGCCTTATTCCCAAGGCACGGTGTTCTCTCTGTCCTTGAGTTTAATGTGAGCGTGTTGTCATACAGCAGGCCAGAGGGCAGGGTGGAAGGTGCGAGTCCCTCCTCCTTGCAGAAAGCGTGTCAGAGAGATTACCTGCAGCGGCACAGAGACACGGCGTGCCGGAGACCGTCGGTGCTCCGGTCTCCTTCCCACGGCAGCACCAGTGCCCGTGATGTGGCCGCCTCTCTGAGCACGTCTCTGCGTGGGCACTGACAGCAGCTCGGGCTCCTAACGGTGGAAACCGCTGGCCGCCTGTCGGCACGTCGCCGCGTTGAACCGATGGATCCTGGGGAGGGTCGGGAGGCGGCAGCACGCCGGTGAATATTAACGAGGGACGGCCTGTCCCTGGTGGGGGGGCCGTCTCCGCGGCGTGTTCCTGCTGACCGCATTAAAATCCAGCGTCAGAGGGATCTGCTTCCAGCCACAGGCCGCATGCAAATTGCTGCTCACTGTGAACCTTTACCAAGCTCACAGAAGAGAGGGGAGACCAGGAAGCGAGCTTACTGAGTTCACAGCAGAGAGGGGAGACCAGGAAGCGAGCTTACTGAGCTCACAGCAGAGAGGAGAGACCAGTAACCGAGCTTATTGAGCTCACAGCAGAGAGGGGAGACCAGGAAGCGAGATTACTGAGCTCACAGCAGAGAGGGGAGACCAAAAGGCACCAGTTTACACACTGACATCAGTATCAATGCAAAGGTTACAAGCCAAAAAGGGAACGCTCAGATAAAGATAAAAGTGGTTTGTAAAGAATAAAAATAATAATAATTACCCAGCACAAGCTCGATTCAGTGAATGGAAGCTGTAAGTAAAACTAAAGTCATGCAGATGAAAAGGTTTTACAGTATTGAGTCCTTTGTCAGTGTTCCTCACCCTACTCTTTGTGTGTAGGGTCAGGTATGTTTTATCTCCATCCTTCATTTTTTTTTCTCCCTCTCTCTCTCTCTCTCTCTGTCCGTCTCCAGCAACAGGAGCAGGACCCTACGAACCTGTACCTGTCAAACCTGCCGCCGTCCATGGATGAGCAGGAGCTGGAGAACATGCTGAAGCCTTTCGGGCAGGTCATCTCCACCCGCATTCTGCGGGACTCCAACGGGGACAGCAGGGGCGTTGGCTTTGCCAGGTGAGCTTCTCTCAGCCAGGGGGGGAAGTGATTTGAAATCCTCACCTGTACTGTAAGACCTGTGGCTTTCCCCCTCCCCCATACTCAGTTTTCTAGTATTATTTTATAATAATCTCGATATGGTTGCCCATAATTAAACTACGCAGTAGGCCTACACTGAGGAGCTGGGCACAAGCTCCTATCCACCTCCTATCCACCACATTTAAAGTTAATTTAAATGTTAGAAGTTAGCTAGCTACATTGTTTTTTGTGTAAACCTTTGCACTGAGATTTAACAAGCTAACTATGGCTTTTTGCATCTAATCATGCAACTAATAATTGCTAGACATCAAGCCAATCACAAAACGTAAACAATAGTGGTAGTTTCATGGCTAGGTATGTACGATCATAAGTGATCAAATTTGTAACTGTTGGATCTGTCTTCATCACTGTTAACAAGCAGCCTGGACAGGGAAACTGTACAGCAGCAGGTCCTACTACAGCATCACATTCAATTCTGAGAAAAAATTCATATTATCCCCATAGGGAATTGTCCCAAAGTCAAGCTTTCAGCTGGTCGGCGTCCTTATTTACATGCTCTCAGTCAAAAATCGTGGAACTGGAAATCAGCTTGTCCGTCAGAAATGGTACTGTTTTGGATACAGCTGTTTTGTTACAAACAAGTAACCCGACCTGCTGAAAGAGCTTTGAGACTGCACCCTACAGGGGATCATGATTTGGCGAGGAGGTGAATATGATGCATATCCTAGTTATATGGTATTGCCGTCACAAAGAGATAGAGAAATGCTGGCTCAAAATGGATGGATACAATTCTGTTCTGTTGTGCTGGAGTCACTTATCAATAAGAGTGTCTGATAAATGAGGGCAATGTAATGGTGACTTAGCTGATAATTAACACACTCAAATTATGTACAATAACCAACCGGCTTTAATGGAGGAGTCAAGATGTCATTCCAGTATGGCACACCAGCTGTGTTTTTCTTACCGGATCGCTGTACCTGCTTATTGTCACCCCTGCTGTCTGTGTGAAACAGGCCTGCACGGTAGAGTTCTCCCAGCTCGTTAAATACCCACACAACAGCTGGGGGAACCTGGGGTCACCCCCAAAATGACAGGCATGATTTCGGCTTAGCTTTGATTTTAAGCTCTGTAAATGCACAATTAACATTCAGGGAAATGAATTTAAAAACTCAGGGCAGGTCAGTAATTGGACAGACCGGGTAGTCATTGGAAGGGCGTGTCTTTCAGCCACGACCGGAGCTGGAGTGCAGGTTGGTTCTCTAGAGACGGGGTAGCCCCTTATTAACACTTTTTATTTTAAGTTGGACAGAACAAGGTGCTTTTTTATTTTATGAATTTATCTGGGGGAGTCTGGCGTTGAGTCAGTCTCGGGACCGTTTTGCAGTGGCTGAGGCGTGTTTAATTATAGCAGGAGTGCAGGCCTCCTCCGTCTGGTTTCTGTAACGGAGGCACTCGGCTGGCGAGCCTGACTACTCGGCCTGTGATTGGCGTAATGATACACCTTCCTCTATTATAAGAGTGTGTGTATTTAACCTGGAGTGCACTCCAGCGACTGCCAGCAGAGACGGTAATGGGCCCTGTCCACCTCTGAGCTGAGGAAAAAAAGACTCTGCCTAGAAACTGGCTGTCCTTGTGTTCACTTTCACATTACATTATTACATTATTGTCATTTAGCAGACACTCTTATCCACAGCGACTTACATACAGCGGGCTATAATTTTATCCATTTATACAGCTGGATATTTACTGAGGCAATTGTGGGTTAAGTACCTTGCTTAAGGGTACAACAGCAGTGCCCCAGCAGGGAATCGCACCAGCAACCTTTTGGTTACAAGCCCTGCTCCTTACCACTGTGTCACACTGCTTTTGTTTATTTGTGTATTCTTTCAGGTTCAACATTGCTGACCTCAGTCTTAACATAATATTTAAATGGTATTCAATACATGATATGACATATGTTGTAGCAAGATCAGTAACGATACAGCAGCAATATTCTGCGCTGGGAAAGCCAGGTGAAGTTGTTCTCCCTAATTAATCACTAATTAAATTAATCTCTTTTGTCTGAATCGATCGGTCAGGATGGAATCAACAGAGAAATGTGAGGCAGTGATCTCTCACTTCAATGGGAAGTACATCAAGATGCCGCCTGGAGTTCTGGGTACGAGTCTCCTTTCAAAGTCATTGACTCTTGATTGATATGCTTTCCTCCACTCACGGAGACACAGACCTTGTTAATGTAAGAGTGACGCAGTTGCCTTTGGCTGCCTGTAGGGGCACTGTGGAGCCCTGTGAGGCCGGGGTGCCCATTCGATGCTCTTTAATTGGATTATTCATCTCTGCAGGCCGCTGTTCCTGCTGCTTTTGCAGAGGGGAAAGATGGCGGGACGACAGCAGCCAATATGGATTTCTCTATTATAAAAAAATGATATTTAAAAGTCTGAATTATTTAGCCAAACTGTGGCTGCTCCACACTGCTGGTAGAAAGTGTGGGCTAGATGTGGTCTCTGTTTCACAGAGTCTCTGTTAGCGAGGACAGTTTATGAGGATAGTTTCACCATGTCTCTGTTCATGAGGATGGTTTCACCGTGATCATGAGGATGGTTTCACTGCGTCTCTGTTCACAATCTTGTCGTGTCTCTCCTGTTCAGCTCCTACAGAACCGTTGCTGTGCAAATTTGCCGACGGCGGGCAGAAAAAGAGGCAGAACCAGAACAAATACTCGCAGAACGGCCGGGTGTGGCCCCGGGACAGCGAGGTGAGACTCGTAAGTCCCGCCCTCTCCTTTCAGCCGGGGTTTACCATTGGCTGCGCTCCTGTCAGTATGCTGTGGACACCTTTTCCACATTTCACAAACCCACAGCGAAAACAGTGCTGATTTAGGTTACCTGGCTAAGGCCAAGGGCTAATCCTGACCTTTGAATCCGCGCTAGATGTTGTGTATCTCCATGCAGACAGTTTGTGATAAACACATTCATAACCATTTTGAGTGATACACACTTGTGATGCACACTGGCCAAAGCAAAGGCAATTTCATGCTGATAGGAACATGCACAGGAAGTGAGTCAGGATGTGGAAGAGCTCATGTTTCATGCATTATCTCTGCAGACTGGGATGACTCTGACCTATGACCCAACCACAGCTGCTATGCAAAACGGGTAAGAGTCGCAGGACTGTGGAGTGGCTCCTGGCCCAATAGGAAGACAGAATTTAACATTTCTTTCTTCGGATTTTCGCCCCTGCGGTTCTGACTGTTTGCTCTGTGTTCCTTCCTCTCTCTCTCAGCTTTTACCCGTCTCCGTACAGCCTGGCGAACCGGATGATGGCTCAGACCTCCATGTCTCCCTATATCTCACCCATCTCCACATACCAGGTCAGCATCCCTCGGCAACCCCGGTGCCATCGCTTTTACAAATGACACCTTCACAAACTGGCACAAGTGATTAAATGGATGAATTGATTACTGATACGTACTTACTTACCAGTTATGTATAATGAGCACAAACTGTTTTCTTCCAATTTGGAGTGGAGATATAAGGGATTTGGATTGGTACAGCTAAAGGGTCAGCGTATGAAAGGTGAAGCCGACATACTTTCACCTTCAGCATCACCTCACCTGACCCTCACATGACCAAAGTCACAGGAACACCCACGACGTTCGGTTGTCAGCTGATACAGAAGGTTGTCGTAGTTTGAGAGGAATGAAAGTGACAGTGTTGGAGCAGCAGACACATCAGCATGGAAGAAGAAGTAGATTCACTCTGTTCTGCTCAACATAAGGGAAATAGCAGCAGCACAAATGCACACCGGGGAAGGGAACACTGTGACAGAAGCTCCTGGAATATCAGCGTCTGGCGTGAGAGATACAGGCCTGAGGCACTCAATATGTCAGCGTCAGTGTAAAGGACATCTCCAGCTATACTGTACCGATGTCTCCAGCTATACTGTACTGATGTCTCCAGCTATACTGTACTGTTGTCTCCAGCTATACTGCAAAAATCTGCCCTCACTTTTAGGACCTGTTCCATCTCCCCTGCTGAAAGGCTGAGTTTAATATCTATTCTGTGATAAATAGCTCGTTTCAGTAGATGGATGATAATCTTCCCTGAAAAATAAAGTAAAAATGAATAAAATAAGCGGTCCTTGAGTAGCTGTTACCACAAAAAGAAAGCATTGGATGTGCAGCCAAAAGCAATATCATTAATGTGATTTATTTGGCAGGTACATTCATAATGGATTCATTGTCAGAATATCGCATGTCTGGAAAAAGGATATTGAGATAAATGAGCGAGCCAATTAAAAAAACACATTTGCTTGCGTCTATGTAAATTGCCTGAGTCATATTGCCGATACGCATATCAGATACCTCACTACACAGGACTTCCTGCACTCATTAACCCATTCATACAGGATCTCGTCAGTAGTGGGCCTGACGCCAGAATGTCTGGAAATTTCCATATTGATTTGACGCAATGTGTGAGAAAGACTGCATCATTCACGCTCCTAGAGAATCAGGCTTTGCGTGTGAGAGCACCCACTGCACTGCACTCTGCCCGGTAACAGACCCAGCATGTCCAGGGAGGCATAAAAGCAGGTCCCAGAAACTTAATCTTTGGGCAGAAAGTGGACGGGGGTGAACTCAGGTGAACTGACCCCCATGGGCAGAGTGTCCCCCTCACATCAGGTGTCTGTGATGTGAGCATGTGTGAGTGTTCCACGCAAGTGTGCTTAACCCCGTGTTAAGCATGTTTAAGCGTGTGTAACTGTGTTAAGCGTGTTTAAGCATGCGTAACTGTGTTAAGCGTGTTTAAGCGTGTGTAACTGTGTTGCTGGCATGTTCCAGGTGCAGAGTCCCTCCTGGGTGACACACCAGCCCTACATCATGCAACACCCGGTAAGAGAGAAACACCCTCTGCACCCCCCACCTCTCTGCCTCCCCAGCTCTCCCCCCTGCCTTTCCCCCTCCCCACCTCTCCCCCTCCCTGCCTCTCTGCACCCCCCACCTCTCCCCCTCCCTGCCTCCCTGCCTCCTTGCCTCGCTGCCTCTCTTTCTCTCCAGCTCTGAGGGTTTACCCCGCTGATGAGCCAGAGGCAGTTCAGATGTTGACTGAGGGGAAGGTTCCCTGCTGTACAGGTGGAGGTGAAGCTCAGTGCAGATCTCCGCTTGCCTCTGTGGGATCTGTCAGGCACTGCACTGCATTCTCCCTTCCCCTCAGTCTGCTCATATCTCCCTTTCGCCACAAGGGGGCATCACAGGTGGTGAACAGAAAATATTCCCAGCATTAATCATGTAGATAACAGAATTTCCCCAGCATTAGGATTGTACCTTGTGGCTGACAGAAAATACCCCCCAGCATCGAGAGCGGTCAGTGACTGATCCTTCTGCGTTTCCCAACAGATGGGTTTGTACATAGCACGTGTCGTTCTGTAACCGTGGATACGACACACAGACGGGGGTTCCCAGATGGCATCCTGTGCTTGTTTCTGAGATTGGCAGGTGTCATGTTAATCTGAGAGGGCCAATCGTTTACGCCCAAGGGCCCCATGGTTGGGCCCCGAGCAGGCGCGAAGACTGTCGCCCGGATCTTGTGTTCTCTCCCTCCTGAGGATGCTGGGGTTTACAGATGGCTGGGTGTAAGATTTCACAGCACAGGAAGAGGCGGTTTAATCCACGGCTGATCCTGTTATTCTAACCCAAAGCAGACCTCTCCCGGCTCGCTGTCCATGCATAGTCACTAACACGGGAAACCCGTGGGGCTCCTCTGGCTGAAACAGGAAGTGTCTGTCTCAGATGACTACAGTACCTTGCAACAGAGAAATCAATCTGCCTCACACATTCCTTCTGGTCTTTTTAATAGGTCTAGTGTCTTTGCCATACAGGATGTGTAATTGGGTTTCTGTTGAATAACTGGAAACTCAAACATCCAAATAGCTGGTCTCTTTTTCTCCCTGGGATGTGATTTCACTGTTTTTCCTGCTGGCTTCCATTTGCGCCCCAAATCATTTGATGTTTCTTTTAAGAGGAAAATAATTAGGCAACAGTGATTGTCTCTCAGTTCTCTGGACCTGTTTATCCCACAGAGAAGGGTAACACACCTAACACACTCTCTGTCTCCCTCTCTCTCTGTGTTTTCACCCCCCTCTCTCTCTCTCTCTCTCTCTCTCTCTCTCTCTCTCTCTCTCTCTTCTCTCTCTCTCTCTCTCTTCTCTCTCTCTCTCTCTCTCTCTCTCTCTCTCTCTCTCTCTCTCTCTCTCTCTCTCTCTCTCTCCTCTCGTGCTGTCACTCTGCCCCCCAGGGAGCAGTGCTGTCGCCCTCTATGGACCACACCATGTCACTGCAGCCTGCTTCAATGATGACCCCCCTCACACAGCAGATGGGTCACCTGACTCTGGGCAGCGCTGGAACGGTGAGGCCAGCAGAAAGGGGGATTGTGGGAAAATGAAATTCCTGCAAATAGAGGATGTGAAGTCATTTGGGGCATGGAACTCTCAGAGACAGGCTCGGCAGGTGTCCTCAGTCAGCATCCTGCTCACAGTTCCCATTCACACCCGGAAAACGTCTTTTTTGCTTTTGATAACAGTTATAATAGGTGTAGTCTATATATATGCTGTGAACCCCTGCATTCTCATCTTAGCTGTCTCTGCTTTGTTCAGACGAAGGAGAGGAAGAATAACCTGACTCTGTTTGTGTTGCAGTTCATGCCTGCTAACACAGCTATGCAAGGAGCCTATATTCCCCAGTACACCCACATGCCCACAGCTGTCCCGGTGGAGGTGCGTTACAGCAGTTTCTAGTGCTGGGTTACTCACTGTGTGTTTTAATGAGATTTTCAAGGTTTGTATGTACAGCTGCTAGGCTTGAGACAATACACTCAGCTCACAGTATGCTATGTCTCACCAAATGGAGCTCACAGTATGAAATTATCACGAAACGGTGTTCTTCAGAGAAATAACGGTAATAGGAAAACTAAAATCTGTTTCTTTCCTTCATATGTCAAACAATTTATTAATCTGATATCAAATCATTAAATAGTATAAATGAATAATGGCAGTACAAATTCATCTTGATCAAAATAAAGTGCTTGATGATAAATAGATTTAGATTCAGCATTTGACAAACTGTAAAAAGTGACAGTACTTTTGTCATAGCACAACTAAATTCTTTGCACTGACTCCTGATTTTAACAGGAGTCTTTTATTATCATCCATAATTGCCTGTAATCAATAATAAGAATGTTTTTGTTGTTTGATTGAATCGTCAGGAAAGCAGTGGACCGCCACAGATGGACTCGTCCAATGATCACTCTGCTTATACTTACCAACAGACCAAGTAATGACAAGGCAAGGGCTTCTGCTGTTCTCACCAATCACTGTTTCAAAAACCTGATTGATTTACACATCATGTAGAAGAAATCGGGAATTTCTGTTTGGTGGTGTACAAACAGAGACACGTATATTTTAGCATATCAACATGCATAAAACAAATTACATTACATCACATTACATTACATTACATGCATTTAGCAGATGCTCTTATCCAGAGCAACTTTCAGCACAAGAGAACAGAGGTGCATCCCCACAAGTTACAGTGCCAGACCTGGTTAACAGCAAGTGCATGCAAAACACCATTCAAGCATCACCACAAGTTTAGATGTATAATAGGATAAAACTGTTACCTATGTAAGCTGTGTTACCTATGTAATGTAATGTAATGCCTGGTCTCCCTGTGCAGAAAGAGCGGCCGTGTGATGGCCTCGGGAGTCCCTCTCCCAGGCTGTGCAGCCGCTCCTGGTGACGGAGCTGGACGGGAACTGAAATCGTGGCGGCTTCCTGTGATGGACCTCACTGTACAGATTCATCCTCCTTTTGCACAGGTTTCTTGTTAATAATAAATTAGACCAAAATTATTTTGGTATAAGTTCCACAAGGTGCAAATTAATTCTTTTTTTTCAAAGGATGATGATTTTCTTTAAAAAAAAGAACATTTTATTTTAATACGGAATGGTTATTTTTTATCGGCGATCATCACAGATGCAAGTACGCTGAGGATCGTGTGCTGCGACGTTTGAGGTGCATGACAGTAGAAGACGTCTTTTGTTAATATTTTCTATGATTTTAATGCATTTTTAAATTTTGTTTTGTATGGAACATTTTTTTTCCCTGTATGTTTTTTTTTTGCCAGACACCTTGAGAATGATGTGTTTGCCGTGAGAGTGTTGTCATGTCACCTGTCCCTTCTGTTAAACTGTTTGCCCTTTGGTGTAGAGATTGATCTGTGTTATTATTCAATTTGCCTTAAATGTGTTCGTATGGTAGCTGTTTAGGCAACTTCTAAGACTAGATGGAGCAGGAGATGCTGAAAGCTATTGCCTTGTAAATCAGCAAAATGGGGCTTTTTAGGATATAGCTCATTAAATTGTCTACATGTAGGAGTTTCAGTTTTTTAGTACCTTAGATTTTTTCCCCCTTCTTATCTCTGCTGAATGCTAATCAGAGTATAACTTTAGCAAAAGATGGTCTAACCTCTCTGGCTGAATGAATGTGGTATGAAGTCTGTTGAATTATCACATTTTAACGCTTGCCTTTTTAGCAAACTAGATGCAGTAGTTTTAGCTTCAAATAAATATATGGATGGGGGAGGGGCAGAGTAAGGCTGGGTTTGATTGGGTGTTTTTTTGTGGGAAGTGGGATGGGGGCGGGGCTCCATCAGACATAGGATTTTTTTTTACTTTTTCTGTTGACACACAAACATACAACATTGGATTCATGATTGTGCAAAAACTAGCAAACAAAGCAGTCTTCAGCTGGGGCAAAAGATGAGTGTATTCACATCTAAGATAACTGAGAGGTGAAAAAATAACTTTAAATGAAACTAGCTGTTTCATAGGGAAAAAAAACTTGGCACTTTGAAAAAAGTTTACTTCACCAAAGACATATGAGTTATTGAAATTGCGGAAATTGCTTGATGTTTCTCTCTCAGCACATACACCTGATGTAATTGACTTTTTGCCAGACTAGGTCACAGTTTGGAGAATGTGCCTTTTTTATACATTTGCATTCATACGCCTAGCTCTGTTCACACGGTAACAAATTATTAATGTATGGATACAAACACGCCTGAAGGAAGATTTAGGTCTCATCAGTGCCATGCTGACTGTTCACATCACTACAAAGAAGAAAAACGCAATAAGAAAGACAGAGGAACCAGGAAATGAGATCGTTTGAAAAAATAAAATGACTTTATTTCAGTAATCAAGATTTTTTTAAATGTTGTATTGCAAATAAGGAGAATGAGAAAAGCTTTATTCTTTTTTCTTTTTTTAGTCACAGTAGATAGAAAGGCTGTAAATGAAGTTGTCTTCCAAGAGTCTGTAGATGTGTGTATTAATGAGTCTGTGTTTTTTACATGGTCGTCGGACTGACCGTATATCTACCTCAGAATTTGCGTTTTCCTTTGAACGGGGCCGGGTTAGCGGGTCCTGCCCGCCCATCCAGACCAAACGCCAAGCTCAGGAGCTGGCCGTGTACCATTGCTTTCAGTTTATTTTTATTTTATTCAGAAGAAAGGATTAAAAAAAAAACATTTTATGACATAATATTATTGTTACAAACATTGTACGTTGACCATGTCTTAGCTATGTCCAGCCATTCAGTTTCGTAGTTAAAAAAAATGCTGCTGTCATCACAAGAGTAGTTAATGAACTGCGAAAAATGAGAGCTTGAACCTGAATGTTGTGGCTTAGTGGGATCGGTTCCCTCTAGCCAAAGTCCAGACACCTGCGGCCGCTTCTTCCTCAGCAGTTTGATTGAGTTGAGACTCTGAAGCATACAGCTATCATGACCACCCTTGAGATTTCTGCGTCTGTTTTGCCTAAAGCTGAAACACAGGGCTGTTGAACATGTATGAGGGCTGAGCTGCTGTTGACATTTGAAGGAAGTGCCATACTCTACCTGGGCCAAGAGCTGGTAACATACGCCATACTGAAAAAGGATTCCTCACTTAAATCAACCATCATTCACTAGACAGCCATTAAGTTATATATTAAGAAAAATAATTTATGAAGAGAGATCTTTTGTACACACTTTTAAGAAAATAAAAAGGAAAAGATTTTCGTAGAGCTATCTAAAATGATCAATAGAGTTGCTTTCTTTTGTTATTTTTTTACATGTACCACAGACATGCCAGTGGTAACCTGTTTGTCCAGTTAAAGAAACTCTTCCTCTGTATTTTTGTCTTGTGCTTGTTAAAGGCAAAAAAATTTTTTTCTGAACTATAAATTTTAATTTGATTGTTACTACGATTTGATTTCTGTTAATTTTCTGGAAACTTTTGAATAAAATGTTGGCTGACCTGGTCTCTGGTGCATTTTTTCTTGGGGTGGTGCAGAGGCTGTCCGTTTAATAATCATCATCTTTCACCCATTTTCCCATGGATTGTGTCCGAAAGGCCTGGCGTAAAGAGCTGATTTCACGGTGAAATCAGTGGGAATGTGGCCTCCCAGCAAAAAAACTGTAGTTTATAAAAATGTGAGTCTGTCAGTCTGTTGTTTCCTCTCTGAATGTTAGTTATCTGTGCAATAAAGCAGGCCTCATATTAATCAATCAGTCTGTATGTAACTGTGGCAGCCTATTTTCACAACTACACTGTTCCAAAGCCCTGGAGAGAGTACATTTTACTGATGGACTGAGAATAAAAAAAACACACACACACACACACAAGCCAAACCCTGTGGGGGAAAACAGGGAAATTGTTCCCTGAGCCCAGGAAATGACAGTAGACAGATACTTCTGGAAAACAGCGGGAAAAGAAACCAAATAAAATGGAATGGAAACGGTGTGATAGAAATAAAAAGCAATATCCTTCAATTCATGACATCAATCCAGAGATGGCTGATTACGTCTGTTTTATATGATGGGTCGCACTGCAGTTGGAATGAATTGTATTGAAGCATGGAACCTCTCTGGATTCTACAGACGGAGTGCAAATGTTTCCATAAGTTCTTTGTAGCCCCCATCACCTGTGGTCTATTTACCTGTAGTATCTTCATTTCACCAGCAGGGACTGCTGTTCGCTGAGATACAGTGGCCGAAGAAATTCTGATTCACAGAATATTTCTTGTTTGAAAAATACATTTCTTTAATAAGTGCATAAAATTTAGAATCATATAGTAATCAAAACGTGTTTTACATAAAAATTATAATTGCCAACATTAAAAGTCACGTACGGGGCTGACAGAAAGTTTCAGTGGAAATACTTGCCATTTGGAATTGGAGATCCAGCTTCTTGGAAGTACAACTCAACCAATCACTGGAGACGATTAAATCGTAACCCTGCTCCTTGTGTTTTTGTTGCTCATAATAACCTTGGATTTTTTTCCAATGAAGCTCATAAAAGGAAGCTCCTTCAGCCTGCTGGTGTGCCTGTTGGTGAGGCCTGTGTAAAGTGGATCCCGTTGATCTTTTCCACAAAGCCAAAGGCCTTAAGTAAGACAATACTGGAGACAGCGAGGCACCGCGCATGTATGTCCTCCCCGGCGTTTAGCTCGCCGCGGCCGGGGGCCGAGATTACTGACGGCTGTTTCCTTAAACCATGCGAGAATTCCAGCAATTCGCACCATGCACTGCCGCCCATCTTTTCTGACCGAGACAGGCAACCGCCAGCGCTGTCGCTAAACCTCCGCAGCTGAGAGGATGTGTGACATGTTTGCCCTACACTGGAACAGCGCTAGGATATAGGGGATTGGGTGTCTGCTCTCTGTCTTTAACATGCACCGTATGAATATGCTATTGTATTTCACCTCTCCCCGTGTAAATAAGGGACCTGAGGCAGGTTATGTTTGGTCGGCAGGTATGTCATCCACAATGTGACGGGCTGGCTCATACGTCAATAAGAATTAGGCCCTTTTGGGGTTTCCTCCACAAATAATTACAATGGTTCTGCTACACAGAATGATCATCGAGAATATTTTGGAAAATGTATCAGTCTAGTGACTGTTACAGTAGTTGCACCTGACTAATTTGGTATGAAACCTGGTGGGGAGGTGCTGAGGTTTCAGTACACAGCCGCAGGTGAAAGCACCTGCCGTGCTTCTGTGAGAAAAGAGAGGAAAAAAACAGGAAAAGTGTGGTTTGGTTGGATGAATCTAACATGGATAAATCAGTTTTCTAAGTCTGATTGACTTGATGTAGTCTGAGTGGTGTATCTCTTAAATGTTTACAAGCGATACTGCTCAAACACTGGACATTAACATAAACATAGTAATAATATCAATATCCAATCAGACTACATATTTGTTAAGGGATCAATTCTTAGGCCAACATAGTTGCTGTTAAGGAAGTGCTGAAAAACAGAAATATATAAAAACGTGAATAAATGAAATTCCTGAATTCATCTTTTCAACATGTATTTAAGTATGTATTAATTATGTTGACATTTATGTATGTTTTCCTATTTTTTAACTTATTTGATGCTTACTTATTCAATGATTTATTATTGGCTTAGGTTTTCCTTATAGATTTATCCTTTCTTCATTATACATTGAACCACTGCTAATTTCTCAGAGAACAGTAGCTGTAAGTGACAAAGGAGCGTCGCTCCTGTGGCTTTTGTGAGTTCCGCTCATATTAACATGGTCTCTGACTGCGACTGGTGATCAGGCCGTCTCTGGCTGGCACAGGTGCAGTCACCCCCAGATTGTGTCTCTTTCACATTCTTGTCGTTCCACAA
Source organism: Megalops atlanticus (assembly GCA_019176425.1). NCBI lineage: Eukaryota > Metazoa > Chordata > Actinopteri > Elopiformes > Megalopidae > Megalops > Megalops atlanticus. Next base: position 31,955,908 of record CM032889.1, on the reverse strand, counting down.
GAGGGAGGGGACACGGCCCCGCGGTGTCATGCCTTTCTCCCGTGGGACTGTGTGCAAACTGTGGACACAAATATCCTGACTGGGTAAGATTTAGCAAGGTTTATCGACAGCCTGCCAGAAAAAAAAAAAACAAAAAACAAAACAAAACAAAGAAAAAGCAAAAAACAGCCACCTACATACTGCCTTCTTGGCCGTGTTAGTTTCACTCTTGAAAAAAAAACACCCATCATGCAACAGGCATAACTTCCATGTGAACGCTGGCATGCTGAGCTGTCAATCTAAATTTATCCTATTATCCCCTACTAATGAGGGCTGGAATTTGTATGTATCAGGCCAGCAGTTGCTACTATCAGTCACAGCCACAATAAGCCTCCCCGCTCCGGCACCGTGTGTTGGGGGAACAGAAGGTGTGTCATGTCCCATAAAGCGCGCCGCCACTGCCGGTCTGCTGTTATTCTCCAGAGGAGCAGCCGTCAGGTTGCAGGACCGTCTCCGCGCTGCGCCTCTCACCCGAGACACGCTCCTCTCCGTGCCTCAGCATGTTAGCAGAGAGGACCTCTGTAGGTGAGTCAGCTGTCAGGAGCGCGGCTTGCCGAATCTGCGCTGATCTGAGGTCTGAGTCTGGCTCTGGGGCTGAGTGTGTTTGGGGGGCCTGCTTGTTTCTGGGGTGGGTTAAAACGTGTGGTTCTCACCAGATTTGGCGGCTTACGCTTTCTGTGGATAATGACGGGCACCGGCCGTTTACTGTCGGATTACGACAGTCAATGTGCAGCCATGGCGTGTGTGTGTTTGTGTGCGTGTGTGTGTTTTTGTGCGCGTGTGTGTGATCCTGACAGCTCCGTGCCCAGGGTTCGCTGTCGCAGGGGTCCCCTGAGACAAATACGCCGTTGTGGTTGTTTAAGGGAGCCGGGTTGACAGCGTGTGTGGCGCTAACAGAGCCTCCGGTCAGAGTGTGCGACGGGGGACGCGGGCAGCCTGTGGCGGTGTGTCGGGGAGTGGGGCCGGGGGCCGGGGGCCGGGGGTCGGGGGAGGGAGGGTGTAGGGGGTGTGCGGCGGCGGCGGCGGCAGGCCGGGCGGGGCTGGAGACGGGTCCCGGGGCAGCAGATGGGGCACCCCGGGATTCGGAGGGGTCCGGCGCCTCCTTACAGGAAGCCGCAGGGAGCAGATGAGGAAGGAGATCCCCGCTGCAGCTGTCTGAGCCCCGCCACCTGCGTCTGCCAGCCCAGCGCTCCCCAGGCCTCTTTCACACACTCCCCCTCTCTCTATCTCACTCTCTCCCTCACTCTCTCTCTCCCTCTCTCTCTCTCTCTCTCTCTCTCTCTCTCTCTCTCTCTTTCTCTCTCTCTCTCTTTCTCTCTCCCTCTCTCTCTCCCTCTCTGAAATGCACTTTCTTTCTCAATCTCCTGCCTCTCAATCTCTCACTCTTTTCTCTCTGTTTCTCATGCTGTCTCTCTGTTTTTCTCTTTTCTCTTATCTTTCTATTTTGTCGTTCTCTATCTGTTTCTCATGCTCTTTCTCTCTGTCTTTCTCTACTGCTATTTCTTTCTCTTTTTCTGTTTTTTCCCCTCACTCTCTCTTCCTCTGTCCTTCTGTCTCTCACCATGTTTGTCTATCTCTCCAACTCTCTCTCTCTTTCATTGTTTCTTTGTCTCTATCTCCCTGGCTCTCTCCATCTGTTTCACTCTCTCCATTCAATTCAATTCACTCCACTTTACTGGAATGACAAACATGTATGAGCGTTGCCAAAGCATGTGCACTGCAAATAAACAGGGCGTAAAAAGTACAATAGTGAAAAAATACAATAACTACTCCCTATGATTTACAGTCACAAGACACGAGTCAATACCAAGAATAGCATGCTTTGTCTGAGCAGTCATATGCCTAATACAATTCACTGTATGCAGTAATCAGTCACGGTTTTAACCCTTTGTTTTCAGACTTCTCTGAGAAAAATCTCTGAGTCCCAGTCATCTGTGGACCAAAGGGGTGTTGAGGGAGCACATGTGCTATTTCATGAACGGGGTTAAGTTACAGTCTCATCCTCTGTTGTAACATTATACTCTTCTTAAATCCCGAAGGCTGTTCTATCAGACAGGGGTTTGATCTTCTCAAAGGGACAGACATTTGCCATGAAGGCATTATGGGTAATGGAGAACAGAGGGCAGCAGGTTTTTCTCCTTTATCTGTTTGATCAAAATGGTGCTGTTTACACGAACACATGTATCTCTACTTTCCCGGTAGAAAGTGAACACCATTGTCTTGTTAAGTTTTGATTATGTGCCAGACATGATAGGACTTTTTTTTACATTTTACCACTTACCAATGATCTCACTGTGAATTCTAAAATCTGTAGTTTACATTAAAAGTACCTAAGGCTGTTCTCTGAAAACAATCAATAGTTTACATTTATCGTTTAATGTGTCCATGTGAATCCCAATGGCAAGACCTTGGAATTAATTCTAAGTCTTCTGGAAAAAGTCCAGTATAAATGAATCCCACGGAGCTTGTGTGGTTGGATATACTATGTTGGTGGGCCTCAGAAAACAGATATACAGCATGCATCCTGTCTGTGATTGTATTGTCTTCTCTGGACACGCCCTCCGACTGAGCAAAACCCTACCACTTTTAGACCGATAGACCAAACGTGTAACTGCTTTCACTGTTGACTTTATTAAATGACATTTTTCACTATGTCTTGAAGAAAGAATATAAGAAAAGAAAATAAATGATCGCAAGTTCTCACAAAGTATTGAGTATGCACACACAGAAAGCAGTGAAGGCAGGTCTGTGTGGTGCTCCTGTCCATTTCTTGGACGTGTTATCAATGTAGTTCATCCTGGCTGTGATCATACTCTGTGATTGTGCTGTGGTGAAGTTACTTCCAGGAGTTTTATTTCAGCACGTGCTTATTACGGATAAAGACTGGACCAGCTAGCCTATTGCTATGTTGTTATGTTGCTGATTTCTTTGTGTTAATGATTAAAAAGTGCAGGCACTCCTTGAAATATGAAGACTGTGCCCTATTGGACCGTCACATTAAACATTAACATGTTTTTCCCAGAGACAGTCTTACAGTCTGCCTCATGACCAGAATCAGAAGCAGCCATGTTTTGATGCGTTAAACGTGAGGGTCAAACACCTTCCTGTTCAGATTAATGTTGGAGGTAAGATTTGTGGCTAATAAGATTATATTGGTGAGGTTTGGCAGGAGAAATTGCTTTAGGAATGACTAACAAGTTGATTGCGCATAATTGGACGTAGTTGTAACGTATGTTGCTGCTGATGTCATTTCCTTTACTGAAGGAACTTGGTGACCTGCTGACCTCATGTGGCAAAACATGTCCAGCTGGAAAGGGGTCACACTGTTAATGTTGATGTTAGTGTTAATCTTCCACACTCCAAGATTTCATTTTACATGAGGTGTCTGATTGGATATTATCCTGTCTGTGCAAGGGTGGGGCAAGGCAGAAGAGGGCGGAAGTTAACTGTTGCGATTGGATTTTGGATATACAAAATATGAATATGAAAAATATTAATATCTTTCCCTTCATATCTGTCTGCTGAGCGCACTATTTTAATAATGTGTTGTTGTGTACAATTAGATGTGGTTCTCTATCTTATGAGGAATTAGCTCTGGTGATAAGCTAGCTAGCCTCCTCTCCTCTACCAGTTGTTTCTGTACCGGAAAATAATAATGGTTTACATGGAGCTCCATACTTTTGGGTACATGATCAAAATCTTAAATCTTTGCACAAGGTCCCAGATGAAACCAACAGAACAGACTATTTATTTTTATTTTTTAATTTTGTTTATTTGACAGGCAAAATGGAGAAATCATTTCTGTGGATGTATTGTGTCTATGTAACCGATAGATTTAGCTATAATGCTAATTGTCAGAGCATCACATGTAATAGCAGCTATATGTAATGGCAGCACAGACTGTGAGAGCAGCAGCTTAGCAGCTACATGTATTCAGTGGACATGAATCTCCATGCAATAAAGGCATTAAGGTTGAGTTTGAAGTGGATATAGCACTACTTTTATTTGGGTCAAAGTCCGACAAAAGGGATCATAGCTGGCAGGGGGCCTATTGTTGACCCCCAGTGTGGACATCCTAAACAGGGAAAAGAAGGGGAGAGATGGGGTGGAGGAGGGATGCTGGGAACAGCTGATGCAGAAAGGAAGTGGTGGGATTTCTACAGCTGTGGGCAGGACCGGTTTGTCTATGGTTTGGTTATTTGCATAGGGATTGTTCATTTGGAACTTCAGTTAGTAGTATATATAAGGTTTGTCCTCTGATAGCATGATTGCAGGGGTGAGTTGTCTTGAGCCACATGGTAAGTTTACCTTTATGCAGATGAAAGGTTGTTTATTATTGTGTTTGTTACTCACAGGGCAATGTATTCCAGAAACAAGAAGCCCTCACTGAAAATGCTGTCTGACTAAAGGGGTCTCTCTGTAGGGTACGAGGCAGTCAGATCTTATGGGAGTCCTCATTGTGTTGTTAGCGCCTGTTTCCTGATTGATACACTTACCGAGCTGGGCAGGGGCCAGGCCACAGGGAATTTTAAAAACTTGCAAGAATCTGCTAATTCCACAGTGTGCTGCAGTGATGATATCTGTTGGTCTTTCTATCATGTGCCTTCGGTGTTTGTCACACACCAGAAAAAAAAGCAGGAAGTGAAGCAATGTACCAGCAGGGTACACCTCAGCCTCATCGGACTGACATTAACAACCACAGTTTAAACCCCAAATGCGTCACTGGCACAGTGTATTCACATTTAGTCCTGTGGAAGATGCCATTACGTAGAGCAAATTACAAAGGAAAGCACGTAAGTGCACACAATGCACTGAGACCACATGAACAGCAGTACGTGCAGAAAATGACAGATCTAATCAGAACTGTCGATACCTGTATGTCACACAGGTGTGCAATGACCAGTACCCTACTGAACACTGGAGCTATGCTATAGGCTGCATGTGTATGAAGGTTTGTCTCACTTATTTCTTAACCAATATGCATTGAAGAGCAGCACAAGGTAAAACTGGATAATCAGTAGATTTATTTCTTTACATTAACATCATTTTTCAGACTGCTAAATCGGAAAGTTTGATCACTTTTGTACTTCTTCATTTTGTTTTGTTTTGTTTTTTCATTTTGTTTTCTCATTTTCATGCTATGGGTTTAAAATAGTACATTGAAATATGTGTCAGTGCCAACGGTAACTCGAGCCCAGAAATATCCTGGAGGCAAAACCACGTCACGGTGTTCCAACACAAAAATCACCATCAACCACCCCATTGCAAAACACGTGCTGCAAACCTTCCTCCTCAAAGACACAACGTCTTTGTGTACACAGACAGGCTGGGATTGTGCGGGAAGGACTGTACCATTGTACTCAGAATAGCCTGGGGCGGGCAAAAATTTAGCCTCTCCCACTGTCTGCAAAAAGTCCCTCAGGTATAATTTACCCAATTTCAAATTCAGATTCAAATGGAGCTTTGCTGGCATGACAATGAATAAATTGTGATGCCAAAGAATTTAAATAAAACAGACAAGCATCAAGACGAACAATAATACATGTAGGTATAGATATAGCTTGCATTTTATTTGTTTACCAGCTATTCCTCAGGTCACTGGAGGACACGTAAAGTTTTTTGGATTTTAGTAAGGGAAGTACAGTCTGAGATTGAGATTTCATAAATTGTGGGAGACATTTGCCCTGTGATTTATTTTTATATTTTGATGAGGATAACAGGGAGTGCATCTTGTAATTCTTCCTTTAACATTGTCTTCCTCCTTTCCTCTCTCTCCCCTCTCTTGATCCACTTCTCTTGTCCGTTTCTGTTTGTCTCTCTAATTGTCGCATCATAAACATGACGACAGGCGATTCCCAGTGAAGTACACAGCCTCTCAGCTCTTGAGTTTGCTGCGTCTAGACTGCAGAAATCGAGTTCAACTCCAATCACATGGGCTCTGAGGGCCTGGACCAGGCCCGCCCACTCTAGTGAATCCTGAAGAATGACTGCAGCTCAGTTACATAGCGCCATGTGGCAACAGAGGACCAAAACCCTGCTAAGATTTAATCATGATACAATGATGCTTGAAGACGACAGAGAGCCGGGATTAGATGCCTGTGTTTATGGGTAAAGACTCATCTACTCCTGTTGAGATGCAAAAGAGACAATCTCCGCAACAAGAGCATATAGCATCTGTAAAGTTCAGCATAAGGGACCCATTCACAGATAAAGCATACGTAACATCCTCATGAGTCCAACATTGCTACTGTCCATCATGGAACAGTACATTACAGTACCTTATTGGCGTTTAGCAGATGCTCTTATCCAGAGTGACTTACATAGGTTACATAGGGCATACATGCCATCCATTCATACTGCAGGATATTTACTGAGGCAATTTCTGGGTTAAGTGCCTGGCCCAAGGGTACAGCAGCAGTGCCCCAGCAGGGAATCAAACCAGGAACCTTTTGGTTACCAGCACTGCTCCTTACCACTATGCTACACTACCACCCATTAATGAGCAAGATGCATGCTTGAGGATTGCTGGTGTAACTGTTTCCTGTGCCAGTCATTTTTGCACGCCAGATCATGCATTATGTAGAAAGGGACTTTTAATGGAACATGTGAGCCATTAGTACAGATGATCCTTATTCTCAGTGTGGTTTCTACATCCTGCAAACAGGAGGCACAGTAATCAGACTCTTTAGTCAGGCCGATTTGTATAGAGAAAGCACAGGTAGGTTTCAGGTGAAGTGTCTGTTATTGTTCTTTCATAATGCACGAGGTGAAAACAGGAAAACAGCGGCATCTGGCCCTCTGTGTTCCGAGGGACTGGAATCAACATTTAGGCTTAATTACAGTGTTTGAATAATAATTAATAATTATACAACACAAAAGTTTAGGAATAATGAGATGGTATAAGGCATTATTAGAAAACTGTGGGAGGCTCCTGTGAGTCTGAAAGACTCCTCAGTGGTGCTCATTAAAACGGACTAATTAGAAGCCCTGAAGTAAAGGTGTATTGATACTTAAGTGGGAGATTTGGACTTCCTCAGTTAATGTTTAAATGTCCTTGCTTGACTATTTCAGCTGTGCAGGAGTATTTGCTTATTATTTCTTTTGTCATATTTAATTCGTAGATTCATCGAAGTGGGAGCTTTCGACATAAGAATTATATTTATTTCATATAGCCACCGACGTAAAGCCCAAGTGTGCACGAATACACGTCTAAAAGGATGAGCATGTATTTCCTGTCTCTTCTTATTTTGACGGGTTTTCCATTCTAAAGCCACAGTGCCCACAGCAAAACAGAGAAGACACATGAAGAACCGATACTACATTTTGGTTCTGTGTCATCGTTTTACGGAAAATTCCCGAGATATTCCGCATATTCGAAGGAATATAAAGCAACGTCGAACGTCGTCGACTCGGCGACATAAAAAGCTACAGTTGTGTACAGCTGTAGGTGAATTACAAAGCAGTTAATATTGCTCCTGTTTCTCCTGTTATTCTCCTGTTTCCGACAATTAGATTGCTATAATGTCATTTACCATAACCTTGAATTAATGCTTGCGACGAAGAATCATGCAGGCCGATGACAATTATGTATCAAAAATGATTATTCTGATAATCAGGTGAGCAGAGAATAGAATGATTAATAACAATTTAACCACTGGTCCACGCTCTAACGTGCGATAATAATGAACATTATTTAATGTATTTATTTTTATTTAGCAATATTCGTTCACTTTTGATCATTATTCCGAACATTGTGTACTAATATTAATTTGTGCTGTTTCCTCTGATGAATGTAAATGTGATTTAAATGGAGGGAAGTCAAACTGGGGGAAGACCATTCGATTGCTTATAACTGGAGACACAATGCAACGAATCGCATTTTACCAAAGTTGTCGAATGAATAAAATAAAATGAATGGAGCGACTAAAACGCATTTTCGAAAACATTTTCAGGTAAATTCCGGTTTAGTTCTTCGCAGGTGTATACCGCTTGAAATATATGCGGGGAAGAACGAATGCATTGAACTTACCTGTGTTTACAGCAGACTGGTACGGTGACATCAACCTAGCCACACATTCCCACACCTTTATGTTCTTACCTGTACGGAAGTGAATATAAAAGGCTGCACACGTAAGCTATGTCTGAACAACAGGCAGCGTTACCTTTCTGCCTTCCCTACCTCAGGTGTGACTGACTGTTTTGTTCTTTTTGCCGGCGATTCAAAAAACAAGGATATCACCTTTCTGATATTTTTTGGAGTAATGGAGGACATCTAGAATATGAAATGATCAAAAACATTTTACCTTTTTAGCTGCAACAGAAGCAACCGTGACGACTAATGGGGATTGTTCTACTCAGTCTAATTCTTCTGTACAGAGTGGGCAATGTGCAAGGTAAGAACGCCGTATAATACCCTAAGTATGGATGGATGGATGATTATTTTAAAAGCAGGATTTTTCCGGGAAAGTTACGATTGTTCCAATTCTTGATTATGTTCGATCAATTCGTCGCGAATACCAGTGTTTCGACGCAATTATGAGCGTTAGCGATTGTGGATGATGACCGTCCGTCTGTTACAGTGTTTGATGCCTATTTATTCCATACACAGAGAACACTTGGCGATGTATTAGTATATTTTAGCGCATTAACAGAAACCAACAGATTCAATTCAAACATGCCCATGTGCCCCAATCGCAACAGTTTGCACACTAAAAGGAGTAATTTGATCTGGTTTGTGAAATGCCATCAAATATATCGATAACCTCTTTGGTTTGTCTGAAAAATTACATTGAGCAAACTATTCTGGTTAAAGGCCTGTGACAGCTGGACAAAATAAATATTACAGGAATGGTACTAGACATCTATGTGACTCAGCGACGTCATCAGATTTCTTAAATCCGTATCTGTAGCGTGCGAAAACGTAGGCAATTCGTGACAATGCAAACCGCGCTGACCGCTGCTGGTTTTTGACATTCAGGACACTCAGGGGCTTGTTCCGTCGGGAGCGCGATGACCTGCGATGAGTGTCTGCGACTGGGTCCTCACTGCGGCTGGTGTACGCAGGAGGTAGGCAACACGCGGTGGATATATATATATATATATATATATATATATAAATTGTGACCAGTTTTTGCCATTATATGTGTTTTGGTATGTTTACAAAAAGAGCGCTGGTGTCAGCTGATTTTGCAAACAGAAAGCAATGGGCTCGAGCATTATAAAGCAATTTTGTATTTTTGACATAAAATAATATGGTCTTAAAATCGGTGCTGGGTAGTTATTACAATTCCCAATGTTCTCTGAAATTGCCTCAAAACGTATGAATTCATCGGTATTGTTTTGATCTTCGCAGCGTGGATTCCCGCTGCAGGCTAGTATCTTTTTCTTACCTATGATCTATTTTGCTTCTACCGTCCACCATGCACTGCAGGCAGCAAGTTCATAATCCAGGTCGAAAATATGATATCATATTCTCGACCTAGCTCATGACCAGGATGACATCAGCTATGACTAAAGGCAATAGAATTTTCTATCACTCATCCCTTTTCCTAGCAAGAATTCTGATGTGGTTTAATTTTCCCAGAACTTCACCGACTCCTTTTCGGTGAGCGAGCGATGTGACACGCCGTTGGTCCTGGAGCTGAAAGGGTGCGCGGGGGAATTCGTGGAGTTCCCGGTCACTCATATCCACGAGGATGACCCCACGGGAAGGACGGAGGGCGCCGCCAACTACACCCAAATCACGCCTCAGACAGTGTCACTCAAAATGCGACAAGGTGGACTTTGTTGCCCTTAACTGTCCCTTCGTTACGTATTAATAGCGAGCACGAACTGTCAATCGCATCCCAGCTTGCTAATGCAGCGTAATTTTATTCATTATTTGGAGCATCGACGTTTAAAGCGAATTTGGCCCATAATTGCCCAGATTACAATACACATATTGTTAGGCGTTTTTTGACGTATATGCTGTAAATGTCTTGTTTGCATTTAACACTACAGTCGCACGGCAGGTCAAAACATATTCCCCAGTCAATAAACAAATTGATGGCACTGTGTGTCTGTCTAAGATCGGCTATTACCAAAGAACGCTTCTACAAAATAATGCATTGTGTGCCTTATTAGCTATAATTAAACTGTAAAAACGAACATATATAATCTGTTTTGTTTATTTTGCTTTTTGGCAGGCAGCAAGGTCACGTTCCAAATTCAAATCCAGCAAACCAAGGACTACCCTGTGGACATTTACTACCTAATGGACCTGTCTGCCTCCATGTTCGATGACCTGGAGAACATCAAGCAGCTGGGGTCCACTCTCTCCAAGGAGATGACCAAACTGACCAGCAAAATTCGGCTGGGCTTTGGATCATTTGTGGAGAAACCCGTCCTGCCTTTTATTAAGATCACACCTGCAGACCTGGACAACCCTTGCAGGTAAGTGATCTTGATAGAGCTCCAGCCAATCAGAAATAGGCCAATGTACCATTTCCCAGAAATGTGTAATAGTATTAATAATGATAATACTATTGACAACAATTACAATAACTATTACCACTACTGCTGCTACTATTATTATCATTATTATTACAAATGTCATTTGTATTAAAGTCAAAATTTTATAATTTAGTGTAATCACTGTTACTCATTCAACTTGAATGGATAGACTACGGTTCTCTTGTGCTGTACGTCGCTGTGGATAAGAGTGTCTGCGAAATTAATGTAATGTAATGTGATCATCTGTCACTAGTCTGCAAAGCATAGTTGTGGTAGAGGAAGGAAATGTGAGTCATATTCATAATCATTGTACGGAATTTAATGAGTTGTAATGATTATGAAAAAATGTAGGTGTTGTGGAAGAGACAGGTGTTTTTGAGTGTATTGTGCGGAGCGGGGCTGTTTCCGTGATGTGAGCGTGACTGACGGAGCCTCTCTCCCGTGCGGTCTCAGAGGCGTGGATGACACCTGTCTGCCCACGTTCGGGTACCGGCACGTGCTGCCCCTCACTAGCAGTGCGGAGAAGTTTAACGAAATCGTGGCGAGGCAGCGGGTCTCGGCCAACCTGGACCTGCTGGAGTGCGGCTTCGACGCCATCATGCAGGCCGCCGTCTGCGGGGTGGGTGCGGCCGTCTGTCCGGGAGCGCCTGCGTTTCTCACCGCGTGATTGGCCGGTGCAGTTTCCGCAACTGCCGTGCATTCTCAGAACTGATTGAAAACGCACGCTCGCCTCACTGGACATCACTGTAAATGTTTGTCATCACTGACATCATTTCATTTCTTATTGGAAGCTGGTGACCTCATACCAGCCTCCCCCACTGACTTCACGTGTCAAACCTTCTCCATGTGGAAAGGGCTATGTCGTTAATGTTTGCCCTTCCACGCTCTAAGCTTATACCTTACATGAGGTGTCTGATTGGTTATTATTCTGTCAGTCATGCTTGTGGTGGGCAAAGAAAGGCTGAGAATGGCAGAATTTAACTGTTATGATTGGACGGTGGCTCAGAAAAGCCATCTTATCACAAGTAAGCACTGCCCTGAGGCTGAACCATTCTGACACAGCAGGCCAAACCAAAGCAAGCAACCATGTCCAGGTCTGCAGACAGAATAAGCATTGTAAGTTATGTATCTGTCTGCTGGTGGTTTGGCTAACATTCTGTGTCTTGTCTTGCTTGGATTAAAATGCTCCATGTCTCCCACGGTTAGGATAAAATCGGCTGGAGGAATGACTCCATGCACCTGGTGGTGTTCGTTAGTGATGCCGACTCGCACTTCGGGATGGATAGCAAAATGGCCGGCATCGTCATCCCTAACGACGGCAAGTGTCACCTGGACAGCAACAATGAGTACTCCAAGGCCACCACCCTGGTGAGGCCGTGCCGCCACTCCCGTTTCCTCTGAGCTCGCTGAACTCGCCCCGTGTCTTTACAAGCCTGTCTGTGTAAATAAGGCCAGTGTAAACGACGTGCACTTTGTGCTTAACGTTGAGTAACTCCTTCAAGCTGGCGCCACATTTCTCTTTTGCATTACTTAGTACTTAGTGTTTTTTGATAACTTCACCGACTTTAGAGTTCACAGTATGAAAGACAAAAAACTTCAGGACTATTGTATACAATTTAAACAGACAATGCTTCTCTAAATGCTGGTTTTCATTTTGCTCCAGGAGTATCCAACACTCGGGCAGCTTATTGACAAGCTGGTGGAGAATAACATCCTTCTGATATTTGCAGTGACTGAAAACCAGAAAACTAACTATGAGGTGAGGAACTTTCCCAGGTTCATTTGTAAGAGCAATAACTTGACCCGTTTCTAGTGAAATCAGGAGTGAATTGAATTTTGCAGGCCATGCTCAAACTGCAGTGCCCTCTATTCCTCTGATGTGTTCAGTGGCAAGGGGACATGTGTAAGCAAGTGTCCAATTGCATAAGCCTCTTAGAGCATGCACTGCAGCTTGTGTTGCTCTTTAAATTTCATTGAAAATGTTGTGATAGTGATTGTGTCCTGCACTGTGCTTTTTCCAGCAACACAAAGAAAGGCTGTTGGTTAATCGGCCTTAATACTGCATGCATCCTCTCTAAGGCTGAATGACTCTCTAAGGCTAAACTGTGTGTGTACGTGCGTGTGTGTGTGTGTGTGTGTGTGTGTGTGTGTGTGTGTGTGTGTGTGTGTGTGTTTACATCCATTTGACTGACCAAACAATGTCTACAAATATATTGCAAATACATATACTAATACAGACATATATCCTACAAAGATATATCCATTCACTGAGAGAACGGCTGGTGTCATTTCTTTTGTGGTACAGGCCTGTGGGTATAATATGCGCAATATCTCAGCAGAGAGTCTATAGTCTTCAAGGCTCTGCCTCTCTGCCACCTTCTTCCCCCAGTCTGATTAGATACTGTGTCACTGTGTGTTTGTTACAGAATTATGCTAATCTCATCCCTGGCGCCACAGTTGGAGTTCTCCGGCCAGACTCAGGGAACATCCTTGAACTGATCGTGACTGCTTACAAAGTAAGAGAATACTTACAACCTTTCACCTTTATGTCTGTGTGTGTTTGCGTTCAACTGTGTGTGTGTGTGTCTGTGTGTGTGTGTATGAGTGTGTGTGTGTGTGTGTGTGTGAGTGTGTGTGTGTGTGTGTGTGTGTGTGTGTGTGTGCGCGCGCGTGCGTGTGCGCCTGCAGCATTTCCTGTTAACAGTGGGGTCAGCAGGAACTCCGTTTGAATCCCACTCTTGGCGCCTGACCCAGTATTACGTAGCTGAATATACAGAGAGTGAGAGCGAAAGTGGGGAGTGTGGGCCAATCAGAGCGCAGCGTGTGGGAGTGTGTGATTATGCTGTCTGAGCCCCCTCCCCCCGTGGGTCTGACTCACAGCTTTGGCAGGCCTGGACTCGCTCACAGGGTGATCTCCTCGCGTTATTCTCTCCTTCAGCCATGGAGCAACAGCAGGACCGCCTCAGATAAAACCCTTCCTACAGGCTTCAGGGCCCACTCAACACCCTGTCTAAATTAGCTTAGCAGTTCCCACTAATATCTTCCCCTCTGCCCCTTAGTTCACTACAGGGGTATGTTTCTCGCTCATATCTCTCTGAGGAGTTCACTATGGCACGCATTTCTCACTGGTATCTCTCCCTCTCCCTCTTGGGAGGGGGCCATCATGGGCTGCATTTCTCACTCATATCTATGAATGGAGAGCAGTCAGAGAATCCTCCTGGTGAGGGTCAGATGGTGTAAAAACACAGGCCCTGAACAGCAGAAGTTTCTTGTCTTTTGTTGCGATATCTGGACGCTTAACTGCTTCCTTCAGTACACTGGCCGTCCCGGCTGAGGAATGTGCAGCACTCGCCCCCAGCAGGTTACAGAGATACCTGTCAGACTGCAGCTCATTTATCCTTTTACTCATTTCGCTTTGGCCCTGGAGGACAGAAGTTTCCAGTAGCTGCCTGACTGAACTATCCCTGTCAGGTCTGACAGTAGTGTGGATTTAATGCAAGATGGATCCCCATGTTGGAGTACAGGGCGCCAGAAACAGTCAGGCTCAGACAGGCACGGTGTTTAAATTCAGGCTGATTTTATCGGCTCCCGTTTTCAGGAGCTACGGTCGGAGATTGATCTTGAGGTCCTGGGGAACACAGAAGACCTTCAGATCTCCTTCACGGCCATCTGCCACGACGGAACCCCCGTTCCTGGACAGAAACGCTGCTCCAACGTCAAAGTCGGAGACACGGTGAGTAGCCTGTCAAAGAAACAGGGACCCTCCACGAGGCTGGCCAGCTTTAGCCCATGTGAAAAAGTAACAGCGCTCTCCAGTGTTTCTCAAGGACACCAAGTTCACATAGGATCCATCTGCAGACTGGTACTATTTCAAAGTTTCAAAACTATTTTTGTTTTGTTTCAGACCGGTAGGAGTAAGTCACACTTGACTTTACTTGCAAACAACTTCATGTATGTTTGTTCAGCCTGCTTTTGGCCACATGTTTTACACACAGCCAGAGCCGGTTGGTATTGGTTCCATATTGTGACTTTTCAGTTGTGCTTGGGGCCCTCTGTTTTGAGAACCTTGCAGCTTACTGGTGGCAGAGGTTCCTTAGAGAGTAAGCTCCCTGCAAACTCAGCCCCCGTGTGCTGTCTTCACCCAGTCATCTGCAGTAGAGAGGAAATGCAGTGAAAGAGTGCTGCATCTGTTGAAGCATCTCCTATAGCAAATGATTAATTGGTGACATCTGGAGAACAGGAGGCTGTTGAAGCAAAGGCGAACGTGTCACCTCGTGTGACATCACAGCCACAGTTCAGTCCCCCTTTCAGCTCCTCCAATCCAGCTGAACTCGAATCCTTTTTTTTTTCATAGTTCACAAATTTTTCGTGTAACGGAATTGCAAATGTACAAATTTCAGTTCTGGGCCCCCTCCCTAGTGGTCTTGGTTTGATTGTTTTAATTCACAAACTGGTGTAATTACATCGCTGCCTGAGATCTCACATACAGAATATATACATTTAGGCATAAATAACATATCAAATGTAGGTCTCGCATATTGCTCCAAATGGCCGATGTTGTTCCATATGGAGAGAATTACATCAAAATATGCTGAACAACAGTTCAGTACAGTTGCTTTTTTCTTGGGTACCCAAGACTTTGTAAGAATTTGTACCTTTCTCTCAGTCAAGTTTAGCTTCTGTATTTCAGGCTTTTAAAGGATAAAATTGGAAGTGAATTCAAGACTTTAAGTGTTACTTGTTAGTGAGTGTGTGTGTGTGTGTGTGTGTGAGAGAGAGAGAGAGAGCCGTAAACAATATTTAACCCACTCAAAAGCAGAATAATGGAAACCCTGCGGGATGAGAGAACTATTTATGACATTGTCATTCCACTTTTCTGCTAAAAGGGAAGTAACAGACAATACAGTAGTAATCAGACATCACACTCACCATAGGAACTATCCATATTTGGACTTCCCTTTCAGATATGAATATCTGTCTGCTGTTAAAGCAGTACACCTGTATTATTATCATCTGTCTCTGCTGACTATCAAATAGAAATCAATACCATCATAGATATACCTCCCACAGACATGTGCTTGTAAGTGTGCACAATAAAGCACTCTCTTTTCCTCTCTATGCAATATGAATGACTACGATATCTAAATGCTGTTATGCGTGAACCTTTTCAGAACAGAACAACCAAAAATCTTCATGACCATAATCCAAGGTCTCACATGTTTACGTCAGACATGAATAATGCCTTCTAACCCTTTTCCATTCATTCTCTATAGAATACAGTCTATGAATCAATCAATCAATTAATCAACCCATCAGTCGACTTTGTTTTGATTTAGTGCTGTTTACAATCAAATTGTGACAGAGCAGTCTATACTACATTGTTTCCAAATAGAATTGGAAAGAAAAAAAAACAATTGAGACTGAGTAGGAAAGATGACCTGACCCCTTACAAAAGGGGAAATATGTGAGACAAGATGTGTTACATGAGTAATACACAAGTCATTAATGTGAGTCACTGAGTGACTGCCAGTCAGCCACAGAGCATGACCTCTGACCCTGTGTTCTTATTGGCTCCCTCAGGTGTCCTTCAACGTGACGGTGGAGCTGTCGGCCTGCCTGGCGGAGCCACGGCGGTTCTCCATCAAGCCCGTGGGCTTCCAGGACGCGCTGGAGGTGGAGCTGGAGTCGCTGTGCAGCTGCGACTGCCACCAGCGGGCGGAGCCCAACAGCAGCCTGTGCGGCGGGGGGCGGGGCTCACTGGACTGCGGGACGTGCGTGTGCGGGCCGGGGTACGCGGGCCCCCGCTGCGAGTGCGCCGAGGGGAACCGCGGGGCGACTGCCGGCCCCGCCCGGGGGCGGAGACCTGCAGCGGTCAGGGCGAGTGCTTCTGCGGACAGTGCGTGTGCCACCCCTCCAGCTTCGGCCGCATCTACGGCGCCCACTGCGAGTGCGACGACTTCTCCTGCCTGCGCTTCCGCGGGAAACTCTGCGGAGGTAGGCCCGCGCGGGCCCGTCGCCAGGCAACTGCCGCCGGGGATGCATGCGTCTCTTGGGGATTTCATTTGAAGGCAGTGCTGTTGACAGCACAGTGTCCTACGCTTATACAGTTTACAGGCAGAGAGCTGTGTTTCCTCGCTGCTCCTCTCAGATAGTCTTTGATTTGTAATGTCAGCTCCTCCCTGTGGTGCAGATACGCTGAAAATATACACAGATTAGTCATTCAGAAGAATTATTAAAGGTCTGTAGTAACTTCAAGGACTTTTTTAGTATTTTAAGTAAAAAGAGCTGAATTTCCCCTAACCATTTCATTCCATATTCTCTTTCCCCTGTGTGTGTGTGTGTGTGTGTGTGTGTGTGTGTGTATGCGTGTGCGTGTGTGTGTGCGTGTGTGTGTGTGTGCAGGTCATGGGGACTGTGACTGTGGCGAGTGTGTGTGTCACAGCGGCTGGTCGGGAGAGTACTGTAACTGCAGCAGCAGCACGGACGCATGTGTGTCCGCGGACGGCGAGCTTTGCAGCGGCCGGGGAAAGTGTGTGTGCGGCAGGTGTGTGTGCTCCATCCCCGGGGCCTCGGGAGACACCTGCGAGAAGTGTCCCACCTGCGGAGACATCTGCAGCTCCTCCAGGTAAACCTCACACGGGAACAGCACACAAACGCAGGTCATGTTCAGGGCAGCACATAGCGCGAGACAGAGTGTGGCATCAGCTCATCGCAAGTGATTGCCCTTAAGGTGTGTAGAATGGTGCAGGAAAATATGTCCATGCTCCACCAGTTTCTCCCTCTTTTTTGTCATCTGCAGTTCTAACAGGTTCAGACATGTTCCACAGCGAAAAAAAAAAACTCCAAAGTCTTTTTTCCCGTGTTCTGAAGGTCCTGTCACACACAGGCCACCTGACACCCTGTACGACAAAGCACATGCTCCAGAACATTCTGACAAGCGTTGAGCTCGTTGAGCTTGAACCTCCTCCTGTTACCCACGCTGTTGTTCGGAAGCATTAGATGGCTGGCCTTTTTCTGTACGAGCACAAAAGCGCGTGGGAGACGAACTCTCACAGAGGCGACGGTCCTTTTGTGTTATCAGGGCGTGTGTCGAGTGTCACGTCCAAGCCAAGGAAGATCCTGAGGAGTGTCAGCACAAGTGCAGCTCCCTGCACACGGCCGTCAACCAAAGCACAGGTCGGTCTCACCCCCGGCTCCGCCTCTGCACCGTTATCACTCTGTCATATCCTCATCTAAATCTCTCTGCATTCTTAAACTCTGTATCCACTCTCTCTCTCATCTATATTTTATATCAAAACCCACATGCCAAATCTACACAGTGCATCTTAGAATCTTTACATCTTACGTCTGAATCTTCTCATTTTGCCTCCTGGTCTTTACATTTTACATCCGTATCTTCACATTTCACATCTGACTCTCTACATTTTGACTTTAGCTTCACAGATCAGGCATGTTAAAAAGACAACGGGATTTGTCTGTTTAGAGGGGGGTTTCCGCATCTCACGAGAGGGCCTCTCGGAGTAGTGGGTGAAAAGGAAAAGCGAGGTCTCCTGCTTCAGCACGAGGGGACCGAAAGCTGGCTGGGGTTCAGGGCTCTGTGTTAGATTGTCACACGGGTCAGGGGAGCGGGTGAATGCCCCCACCTCTTCTGATGTACCTCTTCCTGCCCACTTGCCCCACTAGAACACTGCCTGGATTTGTTCTCTTGACACTTGACAAAGGAGAACATATTATTTACCTTGTCCTACAGACAGGCCCATTGTAGGCCAGCTGAAAGCAGGGCCCTGGACCCTTTAAACAGCTCTCATTATGAGCTCATTCACACTAATGCAAGCTGAGAGGTGTATCTGATGGGAGAGGCTGACGGAGCGTACATCTGGAGGCTGCGATCGGGAGACGTGAGAGGGGAGACAATGTCCGGCGTTGGGGGGGGCTCGGCCTGCCTTTGACATGGAAATCACCTCAGCACAAAAAAAAAAGCAGAGGGTGATTTGATCTCTTTATGATCCAGAAGGGAACAAACGCCCAAGAAGGCAGGGGAGGAAAAATAATACCTGGCTTCTTATGTTGTGTCCGAATCTCCTTTTTCCAGACTATGACGAAAGCCAGTCGATCCTCTGCACGTTGAAGAGCGAGAATGAATGCATCATTTCTTTCAGTGTTGTGGTCGGGGACCAAGGAAACACTGTCTATAACCTCAAGCTATCTGGTAAGTCCAGACATGTCCTCTTTTATAGCTCTCCTTTATTTTGCCATCAGCATCAGCCCAGCCCATTTAATTCAGCTGATCTAGACACGGGGTTGCCCAAAAGTCACGCCCTGAAGGGATGGTGAATGATGAATAAAAAATGTGTTTTTCCTCCAGGTAAGTTATGGCTGTTAACACAACAAGAGAGAGGGAGGCTAGTTTTTATGGACACTAGAGAAGCTGCTTTGCATCGATCTGTTTATGTAGAATTCTGTCAACAAAATCCAATAGGCTCAATGGTTGTTCACAGAAATGTGGAAAGAATCATGTCTCAGTTAAAACAAATTGGCTGTGTTTGGACATCATGTTCTCACAGAAAGAAAAGTGTTACAAAGTTAATGGGTGAAAATTCAGGCTTTATATTATGATTATTATGATCTCCTTGTGGGTATTAATATCCCTGCTGGCTGCCACTTTCTGTACTTATTACTTCATCATTTCATTTTTGCATAGTCATCCATCTTGACAGTCACAGAAAGGTACTCAGGGAAAGAACATTGTGTAAGGATACAGCACAGATATTTAGGCCTCAGACCTCAGCCTGCAGAGGTGCATCTCCCCAACTACAATGTTTCTGCATATTTTCAACAAGTTTGTTGATTTTTAAAAATATTAATATTTTAATGAGATTTCAATTAAAATGCAGGTCACTGACTGTCAAGTGCAGTGCTTTAGCTGTGCTTCAGTGGGTGAAAGTTCATGACATGCAGAAATTGTGCTAAACCTGACTGTACACATATGTATGAATATAATGACCAAGGTTAGAGAACAGGCCGAGACAGTAATCATGCAGCTATACTGAAGCCAAACAATGCATACTACATGAATAAGCAGCTACTCCCAAAATCAGGTCTTGCTCCATGCTGTAAGATCCCACAGTACAGTTCACCCTGATATCTCAACCTAGCAGTGATCATTCTGTTACTGACCAGGAGCAAAACTTGTCCTAGAAAACCCTAATCCACATCTGTTATGGCTAATAGTTGCTAATGGACTCAGACTGGTATTTGATTATCATGAGGAAGTTTATAATACGCTAATTAAAAAATGCACTCGAGGATAACCAGCAGGGAGTACCAAGAGCAGTTGTGGGGGGTTAAGTTGCTGCGTTTAAAAGACAAACCCTGGGATTAGGGTCATTTAAACGGGTGAACGGCTTGAACCCGTGACCGGGGGACGTGACGGACAGTGAGGAGCCGAGACAGTAGTCACACTGAGGGATTGCAGGGAGTGGACTAATGAACGGGATGATTTTGGGGCGTTTCCTGTTTTGGCAGACTGCCCCGAGCCTCCCAACATACCGATGATCATGTTGGGGGTTTCACTGTCCATCCTGACCATCGGCGTCATCCTGCTGGTCATCTGGAAGATGCTGGTGTCTGTCCACGACCGCAAGGAGGTGGCCAAATTCGAGGCGGAGCGGGCCAAGGCCCGGTGGCAGACGGTAGGTCTCCGAGGGCCACCGAGACGTGCTCGTTTTTGTTAAATGCTGAATGCTTTTCGGGAGTAATGATTTGAACTGCTTTTCATTGCAGGGCACAAATCCGCTCTTCAGAAGCTCAACCTCAACGTTTCAGAATGTCACATACAAGAGTGCAGCGAAACAAAAAGTGGACATTTCAGTGAACAGTTACTGAAGACACAAATTTCATTTCACCCTTGAGCTTAGTAAGAACCTGGGTACACTTGTGTGTGTGTGTGTGTATGTGTTCTTTTTTATGTGGATGTGTGTGTTGTGTGTGTGTGTGTTTTTTGTAAGTCCTCTCAAAATCAGTACCGACAATACTTCAAAATGGGGGAAAAAAGCAGTTCTTTTCAGACCAACCGGACTGACTGTGTTTCCAAGGACACTTCAGCTGAAAGCAGTTAGTCTGTATGTTTCCGACACAACATAGATTGTTGCTACATTTTGCTGCTTGAAGGAATCAGATATTACTACTGATTATAGTGCTTAATTGAACACTGGACTACTCTTCTGTCTTTGTTTTTGTTTGTGTTTTCATTCTGGGTTCGACAAAGTACAGAACACTGTAGATGTTTTTGATATTTTTGTTCTTTTGTATGATTATTAAAATATTTGAAAACATTGTTAAAAAAACAATTGTTTATTATTGAGGCTGAGCCTTGAACTGTGTTGGAATTTGAGATTTTTTATAGACGATGTTGGTAATAAAGTTATACATTTGCCGGACTGCTGCATTTGAGACATGCTTAATTTATTGTGCTAATCTGTGTGTTCGTTTGTTTGAGAGAGAGAGGGAGAGAGAGAGAGAGAGAAAGAGAGAGGGAGAGAGAGAGAGAGAATAAGAATGTGTATACATTAGAGGGAGAGAAAGGAAGTGTGAAAGTTTGTTTGTGTGTGAGAGAAAGTTAGCGAGCAAGAGAAAGACTCGTGGCCTCTTGTTCGTAAGACGATGTGAGTGAATCCAGTCAGATACTGTAGCATTGTTGTCTACTTTATTTGTATTTGCAGAGACAATGCACACATGATGTGCTTTCCGCATATTGCTCTGCAATTAACTCCACAATAGTGTGTGGTATATGATGGCTTATTGTATAAACATCCTTCTCCACGAACTATTTGAGGTTGTGATGACATTCAGGAGCAAAGTAAACAGACTTAATCTGCCAAAATCTCAGGTGTCCAAAGGAGGACTGTTCTCAGGAAGGCTTGTCTGAAAGCTGGAAATCAACAGAATGATTAAAACACAGTATCTCATTCAGCCAAAGTGACCAAGTGACCTCTGAACATCTTATTTATTTACACATTTAAGAAAACGTTTTCTCCAATATCTGAGCCAAGAAATTCAAAAGGAAATTTCCTGGAGGGATTATCTGCGTGATAAAGACAGACTGAGAAACAGCTGAATTGTCGTTATTTAGCAGGGGGAGGGGGCTGCTGGTACTTACTTGCAGGTTTTGTGGTTTTGTAGTATTCTTTATTGCTTCACGCCAGTAAAAACGATTTCCCACATTAAATCAAATGTTGTTACACGGAAAGTGGATAAATATATTTCTCAACATACATATTATTTAGAGAAACGTAGAGGAATGTGTTGGATTCTTTTCACCCACCGAGCACATTTTTATGTAGGCCGATTAGAGTTTGCACTATTACGCTTAATTCCAGGCAAGGTCCAACTCCGATACGAACTACAGTGCCTCACACCACCCCACTATTCACCGGTAAAGCAAGCGTAGCAGACAGAGAATGCTCCAACTTTACAGCTTTGAACTACCACTGAGACTTCTTTTGCATGGGGGCCAGTTATTCGTATTGGATACAACCTACTAATTTAACAGGCCACCGAATAAGTGTTTTTTTGGTTTTCTTTCTTACAAATATCTGTGCAACCGTGAACAAAAAAGCAGATGTTAAGCGGTTTGTTTTGATGTCAACCATGATAAGCTGGCAATTATGAATGAATGAATGTTGTTTGTTTTGCAGAGTGAAGTAGCTATCCCTGGCTTCCTGTGATCAAAGATACGCAACTGTTATTCACGCAAACGCGCTGTTTACATCAGTTACAAATGCAACTTGCGGTAAATCAACTGAGGTATCAGGGCCAGGTTTTCAACGTAGCTAATGGTGAATCCCGCCCAGTACCAGATACACGTCTGGAAGAAAAATATTCTGCCCTTCCACTGCCCCGCTGAGAGAACTGTGACGGAGCCGATCCGAAAACAGCGGAACATTCCCGAGTAGGTCAGAAAAAAACAACTCGCAACCAGATTTTCTGTCTCTCGGAAAGCGCTCGTCTTTACAGCGTTTTACCGGGGAAATGAGATCATATCGCGTAGTTCGGGTAAATGCTGGAACCACGGGAGTAATTGTCGTTATCTGCATTCTGCTGTTAGCGAAATGCTGCAACAGTGAGACAGAAGAAGATGCGGTTTTGGAGAAAGCCCAACTTTCCGAACTCTACAGTAAGTTCAGTCGGCCTGCGCGGAACATGAACACTGCCTGCTGCTTTTTCAGAACAAAAATGTCTGTGCACGGCTGTCCGTCCTTCCTCCTGTGAGCTAAGAAAAAATTTCCCGAGTCCAAACGTGTGCTGGTAACGTTAAATGCGTATAGTCAAGTTCCACATCCGCGTTCTCTAGAGTTTTACCTTAATCCGAATGCTTCGGATGCGGGCCAGTGAGAGCGCAAGTTTTTACTTGCTCGGTGGAAGTTTTCTGTTCGACACTGGCATGCGTGAACTCTGTTCTTCCCCGCAGAGTACCATAAAGTCTTCAGGATGAAACGCATCAGGGTTGTGCCTTATTCATGCACGACTGCCTTTGAACTTATTTTAAGAACCACGATTTAAAACATATTTTTCGTGAATTTGGAAGCGAAATCGTAAGACCTATGGCTAACTTAAGCAACTCGGAACACTTCAAGTTTTATTACTGCAAACCCTACCCTGCCCCCCAAGCTTTTAAAATGAGAGGGGAAAGAAACGGCACTATCGGGCTTTGAAAATGCTTTTGTGATATTACAGAATATTTATGTAATAGAGGTTTAATGAGACTCCTCTCAGGAACACCTCTAACCCATACTGCTGAAGAATGCGGTTAGTCACCAACAAAGTCTAGTCTGCTTATATAATAATTTATCTGTAAAATACATAAATGTGTAGTCTATTATATTATGAGTTTACCTACAATGGTGCCAGCTTTGGCCATCTGTGCACTATGCTGTCATAGGCTGTATATACATTACATGTATAGCTGAGGCTGCCATTTGCTTTTGGTCTGTTTACTGTTTGTGACGTTAATGTGCAGGAGGCAGTGCTTTGTAAGTTGTTTGCGGGCAGGAATTTTACATATGGATTGTGTCCCTTCCCCTGCTGCATTCTCTGGGGTGTATGCTATCCCCCCGCTACGTCATGTGCTATGTGTGTGTTAGCAGTGTCTTTTTCTGCTCCTTGTCCGTGTTCGCTGGTTGCTCTGTGCTTGTAGCAGCTGGTGCACGCTGTGTTTCACGGGTTTTTGTATATAAATAATATTAATAATATTTTTTGCTATAAAAATAAAGAGCTAAATGACCTGTGTGCATGGTGGGCCAGCTGGAATCCATTCTGAACGGAGGGATGCCACACTGGTGGAGGAGAGAGGGAAATATGTCAGCCCCAGTAAGGGGAAGAATGAGTGAAGGAAGTCCAGGCTCTGGAGATCCCAACTCTGCCTTCACTGTTGAGAGGCGGAGCAAAGAGGAAGTGGGGTTTAGCAGCCATGAGGGGGAAGGGGCAGGGGCTCGGCTAGCCCCCTCCAGAAGCCGAAACCCAAGGCCCACCAGACAACGTCCCGTGACATTGGCAGCTAACACCAGTCCTTTGGTCAAGGTCCATCAGGGTCCTAACCCTAACCCTAACCCTTACCCCGGAGGCCGATAGCTGAAGCTTTAGGTGAGGAAATCAAAAGAGCGCCCATAGCTGTTCCTGGAGGAGTCCAATGACAACCTCCCTATCCGTGATAAGGAGACCTGCTGGACTGGGGTTGGCACAGCACTACTTGAGGAGAAGGAGTGTCCATGATGGTTCTCCCTCTAGGAGACCCGCAGCTGTTGCCATGGTTGCAGTCTCAGACAGGCCCTGGCCTTGCCCAGCAGTGCAGGTCTGTGAGGACAGATCTGCACGGATCGCTGCTCTGGCTCGTTTTGGTCGGCTCAGGAGTGGCCTGATTTAAATGAAGTGCACCCGTAAGCAGCTGACTCCTCTTAACTTGATTGAATCTGAAGCGATGGCTTCATCTTTGTGCGCCACACATGAAATAATGTTAGTTACCTCCCCCAAAAAAAACTGTTATTCAGTGTAACCAATCTGCCTGCTGATGATGTTTGTGAAGCGCGCAAAGCATTCCGTGCAGTTAAGCAAAAACGAATCAGCTGCTTATGAGTGACTGTGATTTAAAAAAGCCAGCCTCTCAACCGCAGGCCTGGTTCCCCCTGGCTACAGCAGCACCTCCTCCATGTTACTGTGCCTGAAGCAGCACACCTCCACGGTGCCTGGCTCTGCTTTGGTCACACGTAAGGGCCAGATGGTGGAAAATCCCCGATTTAGGCAGTATGGATAGGGCGAAGAAGGTGTCCAGGCCACAGCAGAGCAGGATCCGACATGTTTTCTGGGTCGCTCATAATAAATAGCTTGTATTTTGCTGACGCGGCGATTTTGATTCATTTCTATTGCATAATTACTGCATTGAAATCAGTTATGCTGGGGGCGAACAGAAATAAAATGACAGGTTCTTCATGAACAAAGCAGGTTGACCTCCACCCATCAGAACTTTTTCTTTTTCTTCTGTCTTGAGTCTGAGGGCAGCTAAAATTCCTCCTATAAAGAAAAGGAATCTTCATAAGTGTGAAATCTCCTCTCAGCTGGGGCTTAGATATACGTGTGTGTGTAACGCACCTGGTCAAGTTTAGGCCACATGGATTTCTTTCGGGAGTGAGTTAAGATTCCTGGTGAACATATTTCACGGTTCTCCAGCAGGCGGAATAGTGCAGCATGCTGCTGTTTTCGCCATATATCAAGTGTGTTTGCATATTTCACACCAAAGGTCCTGGCTGGGGTGAACTGGCCGAGACCCCCACCCCCCCTCAGATTCACACAGCGGGTTTTGGCACCAAACGAACACAGAGAGCGCGAGGGCTCCCCAGCTGTGCCGGGGTTTGTGGAGGAACTGGGTCAGGTGAGGTTAGCGGTGACACTGGCGTAACGGGAAGCCCACATGCAGGCCGAAGCCTGCTCTCTGTGCTCATCAATCAGAGGGAAGGTATTAGCCTAGCAGAAACCATTAGTCAGCACTGAGCCGGGAACGTAATTCCTAACATTTCTGGTAAAGAGGGATGGTCAAAGTCAAAGTGTAGATTTAAATACATTCATTGAACTGGAAGTGTAACTGTTAAATACGTTTGAGATCAACAGGTGTAAGAGGCTGCTTTATGAATTTAAATGAGGCACAAAAGGCACAGATCTAGTCACTACCCGAACTTACAAGAGACAACGTACAATTCATGGTAAAGGTGATCAGTGCGACCGCCTCCTTCTTTGTGTGATACCCAGGTCTTCAGTTACTCTGGACAGACTGCTTCCAGCGCCGGCTCACAAAGGCCTCTTGCATTCTGCAGGGCTTTTTATGCTGTGGAATATTAGGTTCCCTTCCAGTGGAGAGTGAAATGAGCGATATCTTTCTATCTGTCTTTCCTATTATCCGTCACGTCCAACAGTCTGCTGGCTCTGAATGGCCCTGCCGCTTTGATAACTCTGTCCCTGTCATCGTTCAGGATAAGGAGAAGAATGCCTCTGACCTTTCTCTGTAGAGCAGCAAGGGAATGGCCTCTACTGTTTCCTAGCGCTGTTTGTGTTACACCCAGATGTACACGGTGTGGTCTGCTGTGATTGGCTCTGAGCCTAAGTCACATTTGCAAATGTGTACGTTTGTGTGCATGTGTGCGTGTCACATTGTGCAATATACTCTTCTGAAGAGATGAAACATTGTCAGTCAGTTTGTTATTGCAAAATTTACACTCATCGAAATCAAAATAATGAGGAATTTGTGTTCCGGTACTTGCATGTTGGGACAAAGATTTTTTGTGCCAGGAGCTTATGAACGACTCTGTTATAAAAATAACTCAGGTAGTTTATGTCGTGTTCTTGGCGCGTAGACCCAGTGTTATTGTGAAATAATTATCCAAGTCACAGGGTCCACACTCTGGAAAAACAGATGGCAGAAAATATTTTGCGCTTCTTATCCTTTCTGGAAGGATGGCAGAAGAGCATCCGTACACGAGGCATACAAAAACAGGAGCACAAACATCAGGATTTCACGATTTTATAACTGTGTCAAGAAATGATGTCATGGCAATGCACTGCATGGCAAGTGGGTTTAGGGTTTGTTCAAAATGTCTGTAAATTCAGTTTAGTGACATTCTGTCATTTACCATATTCTTAAAATTCTAGTGAAAAACAGAAGTAAATTTATATTTTCATCCAAATATTATACAATTAGGCATTAAATCATGTATCATAATTAAGATGTAAAATAAAATATGTATTATTTTCTTGCTCTGGTCATTTCTCCTAGTTTTTAAGATTGTGTGAAACAAGGAAATTTGATACAGGAATGTGGTTAAAAAAGTTAATTTCATTTTCTTTCATGTTTTGTGATTCCTGAGGTATGATCTGCTTACTTTTAGTATGGCGTTCAAGTTACCAGGTTTACCTATAGAGAAGGAAATGTTTGTTTTATATTAGAAGAAAATATTTTACCTACTTTGCTAAAATTTCATCCAAGTCATTTCCTCATAGCATCTGAAATATTCATCTGTAAAGAAATATGTTTTTAGCATCCCTCCAGTTGCAGTACACAGTTCTCCAAAATCATTCCTAAAACTGGACACAAAACTATCATGCCTGTTGTCTTGCCTGTCTGGAAAGCAGAGAATGAATTTTACTCACAGATACAATATCATTCACCAATGCAAAAGATGACCTTTCTGGTGGTGAGTATATTTAAGATGGGCAAAAAGCATTTAAAAATAAGAGCCAAGTATCTCTGTCAAAATATGTATTTTTGAGAATAACAAGTACATGCCCATTTTTGAACAAAATTTTAAATAGAGTTCAGCTAAGAATTTGAAAATGCTGGTACATACCACATACTTTTTTCATTTCACAAATTCAGATTTACAAAGACAGGCAGCATATACCAATATGAAGTGTAATAAACTTAAAGCAATTGATTGCATATAATCATGGTGCTGCTGTCCTGGACATACAGGATAGCATGAGTTTCTAAGCAGTCGCAATTTTTGATGCATTTTTGTTTGTCATTAATCATACAGTCACCAGGAAGGCTGTAGTTGACTGCTTTTGTCTCTCAGGGTTGATTCAGGGAGAGTCCTGCTCCACATACATTTAAAGTTCAGTGTGTGCAAGTACAGACGCTAACTTCTCAAATCACCACCTACCAGACACCTGAAATGCTTAGAATAGGTTTGCATTTAAACCGAGACACACAGAGGCCTAAACCTTGCTTGCTTTTTTAGGTCGGGGCGCCTTCATCCTGGAGAGCGTTCAGATGAAGCGCTGCGTCAGCCTGGACCGGTCCAACCTGGCTCTGGAGAGCTGTGAGAGGCCGACCCGGCACATGCTGTGGAAGTGGGTCTCCCGGCACCGGCTCTTTAACCTGGGCGGGAGCCTGTGCCTGGGGCTGAACCTCACCGACACGCTGCAGCCGCTGGGCGCGTTCGAGTGCGACGCCCCGCTGCGCACCCTCTGGTGGCGCTGCAGCGGGAACAGCCTCTTCGGGGCGTCCCAGTTCAAGCTGGCCTTCACAGGCCGCCTGGTGGTGGCCAAGCGGACCACCTTCCACCAGTGGAGGAGGTACGCCACCTTTGGAGAGGGGCCCTGCTCCTACCCTTACGAAGGCAAGTCGCCGGGCCCACGCGCTCTCTCGCTGTTGCCGCCTGCCATTGGGTTAGCATGATTTAGCTTTAGCGTTAGCTCTCTGCTGTGTTTCTGACGGCCGGGTCACGCCCCCGGTTTGTTGCAGAGATCCACACGCTGCTGGGGAATGCTCACGGCATGCCCTGCGCCCTGCCCTTCAAGTACAACAACAAGTGGTACTCAGAGTGCACCTCCGAAGGACGGGAGGACCACCGCCACTGGTGCGCCACCACCAGCCGCTACGACGAGGACGAGAAGTGGGGCTTCTGTCCCAGTCCAGGTAGACGCTCCGCATTCTGTCCCAGGCCAGATAGACGCTCCGCAGACACGTCACCACGGGCTGCACTTTGGGTTGGGCCTCGTAGATGGGTGTGCGGAGGAGGAAAGTGGGGCACTTAACGCAGTCAGGTGTTTGATGGCTCTCATTGTGCATGAAGATGTAGAGTAATACAACGTACGTTACTTAAGGTTATAGAGTCTTTCCCCTCTCCTTCTGGGCTGCTACAACTGACATTTACATTTACATTTACATTTATTCATTTGACAGACATTATATTACAGTTGCTTAGCAGATGCTCTCCTCCAGAGAGACTGAGCCTAATTAAGTACCTGGCCCAAAGGTTCATTACCGGGGAAGCAAACCAGCAACCTTTGCATTACAGTCCTTACCATCACATCACAGTGCTGCTCAATGTTTCATACTGCTGTTTTACACACATGCACATACAGGTCATGCCACAACCATTAAATGCACACAGATCTCACCATGACAACACTCACACTGTTGCCTTTTTGTCCAGTTCAGGGAAATCTGCAGTGGAGTCAGCGATTCTTACTTGATAACACAGCTAGGTTAACTGCGTATTCAAGCGTGCCCGAACCGAGAGACGGATGGGAGCCAAGAGCTGTTCCCTTTCCCCTCGAGTCCCACTGTGGTGAATTTTTCAGAGTTGGGTTGTGACACGTTTTGGGACGTGAACCAGGAAACGAAGGCGTGCTACCAGTTCAACCTGTACACCATCATGACCTGGAGCCAGGCACACTCGTCCTGCCGGGCCCAGGGGGGGAACCTGCTGAGCATCACCCACCCCCTGGAGCAGCGCTACATCAGAGGTACATCCCATCATGCAACGGGGCAAACTCTAAGGCTAAGGCCTCACACTTGCTGAGGTCATAATAACTAGTATGTCACTTTTTCTTCGGAGGGTACCTTTTTAGAAACCTTCATTATATTATAATCAGAATAATACATTTTATTTGTGAAGCACTTTTCTCAAAGCTGAAAGTGCTGTACATAGGAAAATAAGCTGGTATACAAAGGAAAATACAAACCTTCAGCTGTTGGAACTGGCCACCTTTGGCCTAGATATGACTGTATGTCACAGGTGCAGGCTGACGGTGCTCTTGCGTGTTTGCTGGTCCCCAGAGAGGCTGAACGACGTGGGGGTGATGGTTTGGATCGGCCTCAATCAGCTGGACGACAGGGCGGGATGGCAGTGGTCTGACGGAGCTCCCCTGGCCCTGGTCAACTTCACTGCGGGTACTGATGTGTGTGCTTACACACACACCCTGACCGCTCAGCCTCTGCTCTGAGATTCCCCGCTGGGGCACTGCTGTTGTACCCTTGGGCAAGGCACTTGACCTAGAATAACCCAGTAAATGTCCATCTGTATAAACAGACAGCATGTAAGAGCTGTAACCTGTGTAAGGCTCTCTGGACTAGAACAAGCCTGTTTTAGTGTTTTTATCTTTAATTTAACCAGTGCCCATATATCAGAGGAAGTAAACATGATGACAGGATTTACTGTCTGTTTACATGTTACTCCCTGAGTCTGGTACACATCATGCTGGCTGGAAATTGCGCTGTCTAAGCAAGGCAAACTAAATATGAAAATAGAACCTGCGGTAATTAGATTATTGTACTGACACAATGTTTAAATCCATTCATTAAGAGCAGAGTCATCACACCAGCTGCTCCAAGTGTAATTCAGATGACTGATTGAGTTACCATCTCAGCAGCTGGTGGTTTAAAGCAGGAAACTAATTCAGCTGACTTTTCATCCAGTGACTGATATTAATGCAGTAATTACTGAGACGGAACAAGGGCTCCACAACCTTGTTAACACACGAACATAACAAAATGTCATGCCAGTAAAGTGCCAGCACCTGATGAATAACATATATTCTCCTCCATTTACATGCAAATACTAGGACAGATACAGTGGAACGATCTAATTTCAACAGGTGGTAGTGGCATGTTTTTTCTTTGCATAGACGGCATATGCCAGACTTGACTTAATACTACAGTTGTGTTCCTGTGGTTCATGCAAACTGTTGAAATGAATCCGTCAGCTAACACGCATTAAGAGAGGCTGGTTGTGTTTCATGTTAGTGGCTTTCTAGGTTTCTGGTGCTCTTACAAGAGTGTACAGATTCCCCAACCCTGCTAGATCAGTCAGTGTTATTACTTGCTCGATTAGTCAGCCTTCTTACCTGTCAGTTCACAGTCTGGTTACCTGTCAGGTCAGTCAGTCTGGGTACCTGCCTGGTTAGTCAGTCTTGTTACCTGTCAGATCAGTCAGTCTTGTTACCTGTCAGGTCAGTCATTCTGGTTACCTGCCTGATTAGTCAGTGTTGTTACATGTCAGATCACAGTCTGGTTACCTGCCAGGTCAGCTAGCCTTTTTACCTGTCAGATCAGTCAGTCTTGTTACCTGTCAGGTCAGCCAGTCTGGTCACCTGCCTTACCTGCTGTATCTGTCCCTGACTGAGAGTGTTAACGCGTCTGCTGTGTGCAGGTGTGTCGGCCGGGTCGGGCCGGGAGAGCAGACGGTGTGGGGTGTATAACTCCGTCTCAGGCCACCAGTGGCAGAGTCTGTCCTGTGAGTCTGCTCTACCCTACATCTGTAAGAAGACCCCCAATGACACCAGCCGGGCGGAGCCATTCGGTAAGGCCTGGATGGCCCTCTCTGCACTCTCCTGTCTCCTCTCTTTGCCCTGAGAAGAAAAAGCCTGCTGCTGCTTTCATTCGGCATGCCGTACCTCTGTTTGTTTGCGGAGGGGGTGTGTGTGTGTGTGTGTGTGTGTGTGTGTCGGGGGGGGCAGTGTTCTCTCTGGGGAAATCCTGTTTCAGTGGTGCAGTGAAGGATGCCAGAGGAAAGGTGAAGCTCAGGTTGAGGGTAAGTGCCAGAACTGGCCTGTAAGCCCTGGAGCCTTTAGGAAGGGCTCTAATGTTGGTGTGATCTCAGCAAAAGATTAGTCCAGGGCTGGAGGGAAGGAGGGGGAAATGGGGCGTAAAAACTGCTCGTTTAAATTAATCTTCAGTCAGATGTAGATGCACTCACCTTCACCACCGAATGCCACAGCTACAGTATGTGTCTCACAAGGATTCTGGGAATTGCAGTTTTGTATTGTGTATATCAATGGGGGTCTAGGTGTGTATGAATTCACAGAAATGCAGCACATAAAATGCAGTACACATGTATCTGGGTCTCAGCTGGGTGTGGATGCTTTCCTAACATTTAGCCAGGAGGGTAATTGTATTTTCTCTCATTACTCTCAATATCCCTGTTCATCAGCACCACATTCAACAGCACTGAATAAAGAACATTCAGAAAAGAAAGAATGTTTTCATCAATTTATTCATTACACATTATACATTTTATAGTTATTATTTACTCTTGCAGGCAGAGGATGGCTTGTCATGATTTTCAGTGCAGCCTAGTAGGACAGTAATGGGTACATTTGCTGCAACCTGTTTAGTAGGCTGGTCTTGCTCTCTGGCTGGTTCCTGGTGGATTTTGGGATGTTCTGTGATTTCGGGGAAGTTGTTTCAGTGATCCCTTACTCGGAGTGACCTTTGGTCTCCCTTTTGCTTCAGGGCTTATTTTATGATGTTTTTCAGCCACCTCACCTCCATGACTACAGATGGGAAAGGCTGTTGATGCTGGGGGAATGTTCTTTCTGATTCTGCATGTCATTTCTATGCCCAAAATTAGGGCATAAGGTGTAACCCAGGCAGCCTGAGTGTTACTAAGTGCAGTCAAGCGTGTAGCTGGCATGACATGACATGACCACCTGATGCTCTTACCACCGCTGCGCCTTGCTGCCCCCCCAGAGAACTGGCAGTACTACCACACAGAGTGCACCGTAGGCTGGACGCCACACAACCGCTTCTGTTACCGGGTCCTGGCCGAGCCCCGCAGCTGGGAGGACTCCTCAGCCGCGTGTCGGTCTGAGGGGGCCAACCTCACCAGCGTCCACTCCCTCTCCGAGGTGGAGCTGCTCATCAGCCTTCTGGCCAACTGTGAGTGTCCTGCATGGTAAACAGCCTGCTCAGAACCCTGACCCTGACCCTGACCCTAACCCCTAACCCCTAACGATAACCCTAACCCTAACCCACATCACAAACAGCCGGCTCAGAACCCTAACCTCGAACCCTGACACCGAACGCTAACCCTAACTCTAACCCCTAACCCCTAACCTTGAACCCTAACCCAGAACCCTAACCCCTAACCCTAACCCCTAACCTGCATCACAAACAGCCTGCTCACAATGCTGTGGATACATCATGAGGCTTCAAAAAGCCAGGAGACCTTTTCTCCAGACACACGATGCAAAAAATCGAGCTGAAAGGATTAGCTGACTGATACATTGCTTGGGTTTATGAAACTGAGGCTGTAAAATATTTACCAATATCTGAATGATGTAAATCTTTTAGAAGTACAGAAATTGATAATTTGGGGGACACAAGGAAGCTCTATGCATGCAAAAAAGGACCCACGGTGGGTAAATTATGACATGTTGCAACGTTTCCATGCGACATGTTGGTCGCTCACTCTACGCTTTGTCCCGCTGTAGTTTCAGGCGCCGGTTCCGAGGTGTGGATCGGCCTGAGCAACAGGACGTCTCCCGCCTTCGAGTGGTCGGACGGCTCCCCTGTCACCCTCACCGCCTGGCACCGGGACGAGCCCAACATCTGGCACGGCACCGCGCAGCTCTGCATCAAAGCCCACGTGGATGTGCGACACCTTACTGTTTCACTTTAACCCCTTTCTGACTGAGAGCTTTTCTTCTTTTTGTCTCTAATCGCTGTTGAGAGAGGGAGGCGCATGTGCAGCCCATGCATCTGTAGAGCTAGTAATGTGAGTCATGTGATGCTGTCAGTAACATGCAGAGTGGCTGTGTGTAGTAAGTGCCTGTAATACGGCGGGTGTCTGTGTTCTAGGAAGGGACCTGGCTGCTGGCTTCCTGTGATGAAAAGCTACCGGCTGTGTGTAGGAGACCAGGCCTCCCTCCCACACATAGCTCTGCTCCATGGGACGAAGGCTGTCCTGAGGTGAGCTGACCCAGTAGCGCAGTGGTTTGGGACCTGGGCTTGCAACCAGAAGGTTACTGGTTCAAACCCCTGTACCATTCACCAAACCACCTAGCCTGAATAGCTTTTGTAAGTGTCCTGACTGAATAGTTGGGTGGTATGTAATCTGTCTGTTTAGAGCAAATGTGCATCATAATGCAGAGGTGTAGTATAGTGGTAAGGAACAGGGCTCAGAACTCAGGGCTGCTAGTTCAATTCCCCGCTGGGGCACTGCTGCTGTACCCTTGGGCAGGGTACTTAACCCACAAATGCCTCAGTAAATATCCAGCTGTATAAATGGACAACATGTAAAAATTGTAACCTATGTAAGTTGCTCTGGGTAAGAGTGTTTGCTAAATGACAATAATATAATGGAATGAAAGGCTCACAAGGTGTATTAGAGTCTGTTATTGCTGCAGTTGAAAGCTGCAGAGCTAAATGTGTTGTTTGGACCAAGGCGGACGATCTTGGGCTTGTCCTTTTCCTCTGGGTAAGAGCCTGTGAGAGACTGAGCCATCCTGCCGTCTCCCCCTCTCAGCTGTGTCTGAGGAGCTGAGATTGTGGTCCGGAAGCTGGGTCTTCAGCTCCTCAGTGGGGCGGTGCCATCTTGGCCTCAGAATAAGGTGCTGGATACTCAGCCATGTAGATGGATAAGGTGTCCAGATTAGTAACAGTAATGGAATGCGGGGTTCCCCTTTGTGATAATTGCTGGCTGAATTGAAAGGCAGTGCTGTCGTGCCCGTTTTGATAGCGACAAGATTTATTTCGTGCCACGTTAGTCACGGTTTCCGAAACAACTGATTCCTGGCTGAGGTCCGCGCTGCACAGACCCAGGGCGTGCGCAGAAAAAGGGCCCCTTTTTTTTCTGTGAATGCTGTGAGGCAGACTGTTGGTGATCTGCACAATGCTTTGATTCAAGTGAGTGAGTGACGCACTGTCTGGCTTTCACATCATGCCGAGCTCTTATTTTGCAGAAATTCACCCTCTGACTCATGAGCCTTGTTACGCAATGCCCCGATACGGGCGGAACGCCCTCGCGGGGTCCAGCGGTAACCATGGGAACGCTTGACGGGCATCTGTGTACGAAGTGTGGCTTGCAGTAAAAAAAAAAAACAAACAGAGGGAAACACGGAGCGAGGAATCGGAATTTCACTGCAGGAAACGAAATATCGACCAGTGAAAAGGGAAGTCAGAAAAAAAGCAACAGTAGAGAAATTTTGAAAAGTTTGGTGTCAGTTTTCCCTCATTTCCTGTTTCCTGCTCCTGCTCCTGGTTTCCCTGGTTCAGCCATTCGCCCGCTGGGGGTGGGGTTTGCCAGTGGGCGCGTCACCGGCGAGGGTGGGTTGATTTTCTGAGTTCAAACAGTCCTGAAGTGATATCGCCCGCTGTGATGTGGATGACTGTTTGCACGATCTACATTTCTGAGACAACAAAAGCAACCCACCCTGTCTAGCAAATGTTTACTTGGTAGCCGACATGCATGTGACAACGGCTGTTTAAAAACCCCGCCCCTCTTTCAAAGGACCAGAATCTGAATTATGGAAAGAGGAAAATATATGTCCAAATGCCAAAAAAATGTCAGACAGGAAAAGCTTTTTCTGCTACATTTTACATTTCTTTGCCTGATTTGAAATTTCTCTTTCTCGCTTTGTGTCGTTGTTGATTTTTGGCAGAAATCTTCCCTCATACTCATGTGTTTATTTGACAACATCATGAAATTCATGCAATTTTTTTTTCACTTACTTTTGGATTTAATTTATGCTTTTGTGAAAGCGCAGCTCTTGGATTAGTTTGTCCAAGTGCAGATTTTAAAGGTTCACGCATTTTCCATGGTGATGGTTAAAAAGAGCCGACAGATTTAAATGACAAAATCAAAGCCGAGTCACAGAGAGGGCATCTGCAGAATGTTTCCTCCCCGGATCATAGCAGAGAGAGGCAGGCGTGAGCAGAACCCCCCCTGCCAGACGGCTTCCAGTGGAATTAAAAAGCCCCCCACCCCCCCCGTAAGATCAGAGGATGCCTGGGGGATTGGGGAGGGGGGCGTCCGTGACAGCCGTTGGTCACCCGGCGCAGGAACAAATGGAAGCCACTTGTGAAAACAGGGAGGTTTGGGGTCCTGTTACAGGCCCAGATGGGCGCCCGTCCCGCCGTATTCTGCCTCACTCCCTCGCCCGCCTCACCGCGGCCGGTCACGCCTGATTAACAGTGTGGACCGCTGTGGTTTTGACTTGACGGCAGATTATTTTTACTGTAATAAAACGCGGTTGTGAGGGAGTCAGGCGGTAATATGAGAGTGTTAGTATCTCTGGTAGGCCTCTCCCGTGATGTCCCTCTGTTTCACAGCTTTGCTTTACTTGGGAAGCTTTTTTTTCCTCTGTAGGTCTTTCACCAATTTCGGAGTTCTATTTTGGCAGGGATTCTCTTGGAAGTGTTAGAACATCAATAGATTCAGGGAAATCCCCATTTTTGTCTCAAAACCTTTTTTGTTCTCAAGGCAGAATTAAGTAGTTTAATCATTCATACTGCACACAAATGACCAAATGTTAATTAAGTGACATCAGCATGCCAGCTGGTGTTACAGGAACTCAGTGACTCAATGGGAAAAATCTTTCTTTTTGTCTGTTATTTTAGGGTTGGAAACGGAGAGGTCATTCTTGCTATATGGTCACAGGCCATTTACAGAACTATGAAGACGCGGTCAGAGGCTATTACTGTAAAGCACCTCTTGTCACTGTGGAAAACAGGTAACCCAATGTGTGTTCCGTTTAATATCCTCCTCATGGGAACAATTGCATTACTTTGGTTCCATCACAGTGTTTTCCTCACATTTTTGTCTTAATTTGCTCTCAGAATATTTGATGAGTTATAGTTGTAAATGTAAGTTGTAAATTTATAGTTGTAAATTTCAGCATTTCTTATTCCTGTTCCAAAAGGAATGTAAGTAATGTTTCATATATTGATAATGTTCAGACCAGCTGATTACTCATGATGGGATTGCCCGTCGATGTAAATGTAATTCAGTATCTCTGATTCCTGTTCCAAAACTCTTCTTTAACCGTTGGCTTGCCAGGAAAGATTCAGAGGCCCTGTAATGTTTCACATTTCGATGTCATTCAGACTATGGGCTGTGTTTCTCTCTGTTTCAGGTTTGAACAAGCCTTCTTAAACAGCCTGATAAATTCGGTGGCCGGTAACGTGAGCCAGTACTACTGGATCGCGCTGCAGGACCAGAACGGAACCGGCGAGTACAGTTGGCTGGCCCAGAACGGATCCGCCCAGCCCCTGCTGTACACCAACTGGAACAGGCACCAGCCAGGTCGGCACAGGGAGGAAACACGTGCACCCACACTTTCCCTTCCTAACTGTTGGAGTGTGCAAGCCATACTTTTTCACAGAGCACTTTCAGGGTGCACTGATTTGGCCATTGACACTATAGTCTACTCTTGTTTTCAGTATGGCACAATTATTGTAGAACTCTGTGACATATTACCACTTCAGATATGGTCTGACCTTGTTTTTGTGTTGTATAACCTTTATGTTGCCTAATTATATGCAGTTTGTTTTGTCAGTTGTCTGGAATTACGCTGTCTGCCAAGTGAAAATATGTAAATATAAACTCACACAAGTCCTATCAGGTTCCCTTCATCTTGCATGTTTTGCAAACTAATGCTACGCTCTAATGCTCTTTGTGCTTTATAACGTGACAGTAGTGCTTCAAAAACATGTTGGGTCCGAAACCAGAAGGTGAGGAGAAGCCACTGAGCTGGGGAAAGAGCACACCTCCGCACATACCTGCCATGACAAACCGCAGAATCACAAAAATTAGTTTGGCAGCAACTCCAGACACGTCCATTTTACATAATGTCCCACAGTTATATTCAATGCTGTATAACCTGTTGACATGCTGGCAAGCAGCAAGCATTGTAACATCTGCAGTAATTACTGTGGCCACATCCTGGTGGTGAGACATACTGTGCCTCCTCAGTGCTTAAACTCATGTGACATGGCCACAGGAAAAATTGAAGCAAACTTGTGTAGTGTTGAAGGTTCTTGCTTTCAGCATCTTGAAAAATTCTAGGCTCTAACGTACTTAAATCATTCTTTGACAAAGTATATATAACATTTGGCCAAACCTCAGCCTTTAAAAAGCTGGGTTCTTCAGAGATAAAGCATAGATGCCACCTGATTGTGACGTTGAAAGAGAGATGTTACTGAGATGTTTTTGTTCCCTTTTTTTAAAGCGAGAAACCTCACGTGTCATCGAGGGCATCATGGGATACTCAGATTTCCGAGCAAGCAGACACACAGTCTAACCAATCACGTCACACCTCACCTGGCCTCCTTACAGGAATGTTTGCCTGTTTGCATGTAGTAGTTACCTGAGGAGGCTGGAAGCAGTCCCAGATCCTGCTGCTGATGTGGGTGTTTCACTCAGGAATTCACCAAGATGTGATTTTATCAGTTTAATTCACCCCCGGGCAAAACGTCTTTTTCGTTACGATATCAGCTCAACTCAAGGGCAGATGAAGGCCAAATTTGGATTCGAATTAAGCATGTTCTTGTTTTGCCAATTCAGCAAATTAAGTGAATAATTTCAAAGTGATGTCTGAATTTAAAGGGGTCGAATGAAATATGGTGAAATAAGACTGCAGACAAGTGCACATGCTGTTTTTGGGGTAAAAAGCTGGGACTGTTTACCCCTTCAGGTAACAGTTACATCCACACAGAAAAACACTGAAAGGAGATACAGCACATGTGCGTTTTCTGTAGTGAAACTTAAAGGTTAACAAAGAATGTCATATTGTGGTATTCAGTATTCAAACCCAAATATTCTGTCTGCCTGAGTCTGTGTCTTCTGAGCTTAGGAGCATTTTTCCAAACAATAGGCCATTCAGGGTTTGCATGGCCCTTCGTATTTGCAACTGTCTCTACCATTTTACAGCTCAGGACTCCACAGATTGGCTGCTAAACACTCCATTGTATTTCTGGCATCGTTCAGCCGTGTCTGGAGTGACAGGGAGGCTGTTCTCAGTTTCCGCTGGTTACGGATGCACCGTTTTTAATCTCCTCTGGTGCTTCGCAGGGCCTTTCGCGTACCCCACTGAGCTGTCTGTCGCCCCGGCCCTCCCCTGTGGTCTCCCCACTCACACGCAGCCGGCTCTCCCTCTCGTCTATCAGATCTCGCACCTCTCAGAGATTTTAGCGACAGCGCCCTTTCCTTTCCCGACGAGAACAGCTTGGCATTGGGAGGCTGTTGACTCTGTGCTTTACCACCCAGTGATGCTCTGTCCGGCTTCTAACTCATGGGCCTTACAACCACATGGCCTTGAATTTGGCCATCTTAGCTGTCCGCACCACTGGATCGTTTCTTTAAACTTGTCTCTTTGTTGTGTTAAGTTCTATACCATTTGTTTGTGACCATCTATTTCTCTCTCCCTCTCTCTCTCTCCCTCTCTCTCTCTCTCTGTCTCTCTCGCAGTCAGTTCTGGGGGCTGTGTGGCCATGACTGGAGGCCAGGCCCTGGGCCACTGGGAAGTGAAGGACTGCAAATCCCATAAGGCCTTGTCTGTGTGCAAACAGAGCATCGGCAGCTACCAGGAAGTCCCCGTGCCCGCTGTGCACATCGACAAGCGTGCGGCCTGCCCGCCCGGATGGGAGAGCAACGCCAGGCTGCTGCACTGTTACAAGGTCAGGGGTTACGAGGTCAGAGGTCAGATTTGCTTCAAGCTGAGCAGTGTGTCTCAGACTAGCCCGCCCTGCCTGAAGGTCACACTGTTGGCCTTGCTTGCTCCACACTTAGATTTTACTCAGTCGCTGCTGTGATTGGACCATAAATCAGAGAGGTCACCCTACCACATGTAAGAACCCCCCTGAGGCTGACTGAATGTCTAGTTAGTTAGGTACGGGGTCGTTGGCCAAACCGAAATAGGGTTGGGATCTTATACAGCAGCTCTGTCTGTAGGGCAGACTGTCTGTCTGTAAGGCAGCTGTCTGTCTGTGGGGCAGGCTGGCTGTCTGTCTGTAAGGCGGCTGTCTGTCTGTAAGGCAGCTGTCTGTGTGACAGGCTGGCTGTCTGTCAGTAAGGCGGCTGTCTGTCTGTGTGGCAGCGTAGTCTCCCTCTGACAGTCAGCTAGTGAAATTTGTGTTAAATCTCCTGCTTTAGGTGTTTCACAGTGAGAAGATCCTAATGAAACGCTCGTGGGAGGAGGCAGACTTCTTCTGCCAGGCTCTGGGGGCAAATCTGGCCAGTTTCCACCACTACGAGGAGGAGGCCTTCGTCAAAACGGTTATAGCAACCATGTTTGATGGGTATGTTGGAAACGAATTGATTTTTTTAGTGCATTATATCTGTATCAATCATACTAGGTCAGGTAAACTGTTACAGGACATATTTTTTTGTGTGTTTTTATTTTAACAAACAATGTAATGTCAGATTTGGGCACAACAAATGGCAAACCATGTGGGTTTAATGTTTCTAGTTATACTTTGTGTACGCCGTGTTAGAAACTGCTGCATTCTTATTTATAATTTTACTGTGTTATGGGGAAATTATAAATAACAGTCATATCTGCTCTGAGCCAGAGTGAAACTCACTGCACTGTCTGTAACTCTGCTGTTAGTGTGGCGCTGTATCTGTTGATGTGGTGTAACTATGCCTCTGTGCCTCTTGACTCGGATGTAACTCTCTGTCTTTTACTCTGATACTATGACTCTGTCTCTCTGTGACTCCCCTGTGATCGTGCCTGTGACTCTGACTCTGTTGTGACCATGACTCTTCGTGTCTCTGACTCGGCTGTGACTCCGTAGGCCAGAGAGCCGCTGGTTCTGGGTCGGCTTCAACAAGAGGAACCCCCAATCCGCAGGGTCCTGGGAATGGTCTGATGGCACACCTGTAGGTACCAGAACACCTGGCATCGCCCTCAGTGATCTCCATGCCCTCAGTTCCATTTTAATCCAATTTACTGACCCAAGCAGAGGTCCTTATAGCGTGGAGCGTTTACTGTTAGCACCAAGCAGCCCATTTCACAGTGGTTGCCGAGAAGTATCTTGCTCAAAGTTACAACCGCAGTGATTCACTCATGATGGAAAAACTCCTCATGCCCATTGTCCAGTAATCTGGCAGTTACACAACTTGCAGCCCTCTAACGCAAGGGAACGTTAGCAGTGGCACGTAGCTCCATTGTACAAATATCTGCTGGGCTGAAACAGTCAGGATTGAGTTAATATCCTGTTTCTTTTTACTGCCGTTCTATAGGTCGTCTCTTCATTCATAGAGGACAAGAACAATGAGGACGATAAGCACAACTGCGCCGTGTACAGCGACTTAATCAACGCACTGGCTCCCCAGCCCTGCGATGCTAAGCATGAGTGGATCTGTAAGATACCTCGAGGTACTGTTCAGTAGCCTGCCTCAACAGTAGCCTACCTCCGTTTCTGAAAACTCACCATGACTAAGCACAGGTTCACATGAATCATACCCGTCCGCAGGGCAATGTATTTGGCTTTGTTTGTTTATCTGCCAGCCTGTGCCAAAAGGGTGCAATAACTCATTATAACCACTAGAGGCTGAGGTTACATCAAAGGTCGGGGCAGCAGTGTTTGATTGTACTTGATTGCATCTATGTTATGTGTTGTGAATACGGTGGCATCTCCTTGAGAAGCTGTAAATCCAAATCATTTCTTTTTGTATATTGAAATACGCATTGATTGTTTGACTTTTGAATTCTTAGTGTGCTAATAAAACTCTCCATTTGGCAGGGATGGAGCTGAAGAGGCCGTACTGGTACACCGAGCGTAAGTGAAGCGGTCTGTCATTCACTGTTTCAGTTTAGCGGGGAAGGGATGGTAACCCACTGCCAGAGCAGCTACACCAGCACGACTTCATCCACTGCAGAAACACTGACATCATTCCTCTATTCATGAGCAGAAACAGTGACATCGTTTGCTGGAACTGGCCAGTGAATGGAAGGGGAAGCATTTGCCCTGTCTCCACTGTTTCGCTGAATGCGTTTTGCTTCACCCATCCTGTCCTTTGACACACCTTCTCCACTGCCCTGTTTGAGGAGGGGGTGGGGTGGGAGGGGTGGGGGCTATGAAGAGCACGTTTCGGTCATTAGTCTCAGTGGGTGGACTCCCCCCGTGCTGCCCTGTCGGGTGGTGCAGGAAATGTGTGTGGTGCAAAGTTCTCCTCGTTTAAAGGAAAGCTTGCATTACTGTGAGATAACCATGCATTACTGTGAGATAACCATGCATTACTGTGAGATAACCATGCATTACTGTGTGCATTAAGACTGCATTAGTGTGTGTGATGCACATGCATTACTGCAAGGTATAAGCCCCTGCATTGTTGTGTGCTGTAAGCCTGCATTACTGTGTGCAATTAACATGCATTACTCTGTGTTATTCTTCTCCATACAGACAGCGAGCCCTGGGTCTTCCACAGGGGGGCCGAGTACTATTTTGACCGGCAGCCGTTTCCATGGGAGACGGTGGCCTTTGCCTGTAAGATCATGGGAGGTGACCTGGTGTCCATTCACTCCCCTGTGGAGCAGAATTTCATTAGGGAGCGCACACAGAGGGTCAGTGAACATGTCACAGTAAGAACAATAATAATCATAATGTGAATAATATTAGAACAATCTTATATAATGGTACGGTGATGCAGTTATGGATTTGGGCTTGTAACCAGGAGGTTGTAGATTTAAATTCTGTGTGTTGTTGCCATTGAGCAAGGCATTTAAACTGAATAGTTTCAGTACATTTTCACCTGTGCAAACGGGTAGCGTGTACATTTGTCTGCTGAGGAATGTTACATTAAAGGAAAATGATCACTGTTTGTCTGATGATCCAGACTGACACCCCACTTGTTCATAGCTCTGTGTATTTGAGTGGGATTGACAGCAAGGGTCTCAGGCAGTGCAGTTGAGATATGACTTT
The DNA here is from genome assembly GCA_019176425.1 of Megalops atlanticus. NCBI lineage: Eukaryota > Metazoa > Chordata > Actinopteri > Elopiformes > Megalopidae > Megalops > Megalops atlanticus. The sequence goes on along the minus strand of CM032889.1, from coordinate 31,913,403 downwards.
AGTGCTCTCATACTGTTAGGATTAAAATGGCAGGGTGGTCTGTGGTAGTGAGAGGCGCATTAAAGGAATAATCTTCTTCCCCGTCTCCTCAGGCGTCGCAGGGCTCTGTGGAGTGGTGGATTGGACTGTCTCTGGATACGATCGACCGGGAGTTCAGGTGACCTTGGTGTTCTTAACTCGTACAACACCATGGGGATTAATTTGTGCAGAAATGCTTACGAATGGCTTTTAATGGCTTTGACACAGTCACCCGTTTATTTGACTGGAACTGTTGGGTTTGGATACCAGTGTTCCCATGGAGCCTCGACCTCAGCTCCCTCTGAGCTTGGAGGCTGGTGTTGCTGTCTATATGGTGGGGGTTGGCAGTGGTTGTGTTGCTGTGTAGATTAACAGGGCTGCAGGAGACTTGCAGCGGTTAGGTTACAATTAGGGGTTAGGGTTAAGGGTTAGGGTTTGGTGAGTGGGATAGGGGTTAGGGGTTAGGGTTAGGTGAACGGGGCTGAAGGTGTTGTGCTCTGCTGGGCAGATGGACAGATGAGTCTCCGCTGGATTTCCAGAGGTGGGCAGGAGGGAGTTCCCATCACCCCCCGGGGAAGAGCAGCGCCTGCACCTACATGTCCTCTTTGTCAGGTGAGTCCACACACACACACACACACACACACACACACACACACACACACACACACACACACACACACACACTCACACACACGCTTGGTTTTCTCATGAATGTGTGAATTGACCGCTGCCCTTGACTGGGAGTGTGTGCTTCTCGGTCCGTGTGGACGGCAGGAGAGTGGTCAGCAGGTCAGTGCAGTGATCGCCGTGGATACGTCTGCAAGCGCAAGACCGTGTCCGTCACGGAGATCCCCCGAGAGCCGCACCTGATTGGCGGATGCCCGGAGAAGTGGCTGTATTTTGGACACAAGGTGATGCTGTGGCAAAGGTTTTAGTTTAATTTTACACAAAATCTGTGCATGGTCTAATAAAGTTTGGCATATAAATAAAATGAAGTTTGACATATACGATCTTCTACGATGGCCTGGTTCTCTGTTTTTAGTACATAGTTGTTCTGGAAATCTTCTTGCTGAAGCTCAGCTTTTTCATTAGTTGAGGAGAGTGATTGTTAGAGCTGGACTGCATCTAGTTCTTCTCTGTTGTATATAGCGCCCTCTCCAGTCGTTCTGAGAAGGTGCAATCGTTGTAAGTCTGACAAACAATATCAAATGTCACAATTCTGTCACTGAAGAAGTATTCAGCACCCAAATAATGCTTCACTCTAGTAAAGATAGATAAAAATAAACACTGCTACATTTTTTATTGTCTGTATTTTTCTTTTCATCAACTGTATTCTGCGTGTGGTTTGTGAAACCTTTTTTTTTCTGTATTTTCATGACAGTGTCTGTTGCTGCATTTGCCGAAGCACCCGAGAAACGGGAAGACCTGGAGAGATGCCCAGGCCATCTGCTCGTCCTTTCAGGGGTCACTGGTGGCCATAGAAAACGAGATTGAGCAAGGTACTGTGCGGCTGTGCTAAGTTCATCTCGCAATCGTCGGTCCCTACAGTCCTGCCAGGCCTCAGTCCTCTCCCTCTGACCGCCTAGTCATCCCCTCCTGGAAGGGTTACTCCTCTCCATCACATTCATTCTTTTCTCCAGCCCCCGAGTAAGTGAAGGAGCTCCCCACAGTCAGATCAGGGGAATCACTGTCAATTTTCCAGCTCAGACTGAAAACCCACACACTCAGACATCTCAGCTCCCCCTAAACACTGTGATAAAAGGTCAGGGTAATACGTGACTTAAATATATACGGAAGGTACAGCATTAGAGGAAACAAGGGTGGCAGCATAAGCATTTTGCTGTGGTTGAAGCTTGTGGCATTACAAGCTTGGTGGCTCAAAATGGCGAGAGCAGTGTGTTTGTACAGCTCTCACTGTGGCAGTGTTTCCTGTCAAAACTTTCAAAACTGCTCTGCAGTACCACAACTGGGTAAATGACTAGTAAATTTATGAGGTACACTAAAAACAGGAACCCTGCACTTATTTTAAATGTAAACTGTCATTATTACAACAGCGTAACATTTAAGATTGCTTTTCACACATGTACCTGTCCAATTTCTCTGTGTTTAAGCTTACATCACAATGCTGCTGGCCGGGGGGTCAACGAGTGTCTGGATTGGTCTGCGGGATGAGGACACAATGAAATGGACCAATGGGAGGCCTGTGACATACACTAACTGGTCTCCGACTGAACCCGAGAGTTCTGTTTCTGTAAGTATACCCGTGTGGCCTCAGATTCCAGTGGGTCTGTAGGCAGGGAGCTGAACCCAAACTGCAGAGTATGACTAAATAACGCCTTCATTTTCATACTCACATTCAGCTCACAGTGTCATGTATACTCTTCTCACAAGCATCAAAGTTCGTGCTTTTACACCTTCTGCTCCATCAGTAATAATCAGTTGAATGCTGTTATACTTATTGAGGAATTATTGGGTGATGGATGAGGATGAAAACTTTGCAGTCATGTACTGAATGTTGCTGGAGTGTGCTGTACAGGACTGATCATTCCATCTGGACTTTATTGTATAAATAGGCAATCTACCTTGTTTTTACATCCTTATATTATAATCATAACAGTATTTCATTATAGTGTTACGTCTAGCAACCATGAGGGCCTAAGTGATAGGCACCAGTGTCCTTGTTCATCTGTGTGTATTTAGAGAGTTTGTGTTTCAGCAGCACCCTGAAGGTCTCATTGGTCATGATAACTCTTTCAAAGTGTCTAAGACAGAATAAGAGTCTCAGAGAGGGTGTGAGGGTAACAGTGTGCCTCACTGTCTTCTCTCTAGACGTCTCACCAGTGGAATCCCTCAGGCTGTGTGCCTTCAGTCCATGGTTCAGGTCACTTAGCACAACATGGACAAACGTGTCACAGCTGTCACATTACATTATGTTACATTACTGGCATTTAGCAGATGCTCTTGTCCAGACCGACTTACATTGGTTACAGTTTTTTATAATGTTATCCATGTATGCAGCTGGATACTTACAGAGGCAATTCTGAGTTAAGTATCTTGCCTAAGGGCACAGCAGCAGTGCCCCAGCGGATAATAAAACCGATAATCTTTTGGTTAGGAGTTCTGCTTCTTAACAGCTACACTGCCGCCTACAGAAATGACAGGTCACAGTAATGAGGGTGTCTCTGAAATGCCCCCCCCCCACAGGACTACGATGCGCTGATGGACCGGGACGATCCTCTCTGCACTCTGCTCTCCAACAATCACAATTTCCACTTCACCGGGAAATGGTACGACGAGAGCTGCACACAGGGAGGGTACGGGTTTGTGTGTCAGAAACCCCAAGGTAGGACCTCGGTCAGACCGCGCCAGAGCAATCGCTGCCTGTGATTGGTTATCGCTAAATCCAAGGTTGTCTGTTCATTCTTGTTGTGTCCTCATGCGAAGCCCTGGGGTCTTTAACCTGAATCTCTTTAACCTTAATCTAGTAAAATATAGATGAGTGGTCTGTAAAATGTCAGCTGTTTAAGTCACTCTTAAGTATCTGCTTAACAAATAAATACGAAAACCCCTTATCGATACTATACCTTATAGATAACATTTAATATTTACATTCAGTTGAAGCTTTACACTGATTTTAAGATGTCTTGAAAAAATGTGCTTGGAAAATCCCCGAAAAATCTACTGGAACTGTATTTGAAAATAAGTATTTGTAATAATCTCAAAACTTTGAGCTGGATGCACCAAGTAAATGGCCATTAAGGTTGGTTTGTGTTTTAGCTTCAGCTACAGCCATTTTGGTGACTCATGAGAGCAGGATCAGGGGTTGATCTGACCCACTGAAATAATAACGTATCCCATGATCCTCAGCCCAGGGAGTTAAAAGCAGATCCACTGCAGGCCGCAGCCCTCCGGGAATCTAGGCGCGAGTACAGCTGTGTGCTCCAGTGATTCTGTGAAAGTCCATTTTGTGTCTCTCACTCTAAACGATGTCTCTCTTTCTCTCTCTCTTTCTCTGCCTCTCTCCCTCCCTCCCTTTTCCTCCCTCCTGATCTTTCTCTCTCTCTTTCTCTCTCGGCACAGACCCATCTAAACCCCCATCCCAATCCTATTTTCACCCTCTCCCCGATACTATTGAGTACAAGAACCGCAGCTACAGGGTTGTCCGTGGCAACATGAGCTGGTACGAGGCGCTCAATAGATGCTTAGAAAATGAGACTGAGCTAGTGAGCATTACAGACCCCTTCCATCAAGCTTTCCTTACTGTCCTTGTGAATAGATTGGCATTCCCCCACTGGATTGGACTGTATAGTCAAGACGTATGTATTCCGCGGTCGTCGCCTGAGTTTTTTTTTAAAAAACACACACCTCACCGTGTCTCGGTCCTAACAGCATGTGCTGGCTGTGCTTGGGCATGAACGCTCTTGTGTTTGAGTGGGCTCCGGTTTTCGGACGTGGAGACGGGGCACAGAGGGATGCATATGTGTGAACTGAGACACGTCGCATGGACAGAAAGGCCTCTGCTTGTCTCTTATTCCAAGGCCTTTCTCTACTTCTCCTCTGTATCTGTTTGTCTGTGTTCTTCCTATGAGCTTTTGTATGTCGTTCTTAGCCCAATGCACTTATTTTATATAATATGCTGTTATATGATATGATATAGCAAATGATATATGATTAAATATGAAAATATGATTATGATATGATGAATATGATTTCCTATGAAAATGTTTCTCAGATTTTAAATGTTAGTATTCTGATCTCCAGTTTGTCAATTGGTATGGTAGCCTACCACCTGTGGTAGACATAGTCCCACAGAACATTATTCATTGTAGACATGCAAAAGTGGAAGTTACACATAAAACCAACTCCACCATACTAACCTACACTGCAGCAGGGAAATTGAAGGATTCTCCATGTAGCCTGAAATATGCGGGTGCCTGGCACTCTATGGCAGTACAGGTCGTAACTGACTTCATATACCAACAAAGAGAAACGAATCACACAAACACACCTAATGGAGGACCCATCATTTTGTCTAGTACAGGCTGCCTGATGTCTAACTTTTCAGATGTTGACCCCTATTTCCCATGAATCCTTGTGTTTTTCCCTCCATTTGTTCCTTCACGCCACATTTCCACACAATCCCAGGATTTCTGATCCACGCAGACGTGCAGGCAGAGCTTCCCGAAATCCTGGAATGTCACCCTCAGAGTTTGAAATGAGGGGGCAGGGACATCAGTTTCCCCACCTGTAGTTTTGTGACTCGCCCATTCTTTACATTGCCCCAGCATGAGGTGAACTACATGCTGCTGTTTCCCAAGCAACCCACCACACTGTCCTCTAATGATTGGGTGTGAATTGCTCTCCTGACCTTTGCCCACTGCACTCCCCTGTGAATTCAACATGTGATTGGTCTGTGTGCCCCGGCAGGACGGGATTAACTACCAGTGGTCGGATGGCAGCGACGCAGTTTTCACGCACTGGGACTCGGGCGAGGACGAGGACGACGACGCCCTCGGGGACTGCGTCTACATGGACCCCCGCGGCGGGTGGCGTCGGGCGGACTGCGAGACCCCCCTGCAGGGTGCTGTGTGCCACGTCCCCCCTCCCCGTGAGTCCCGCGCTGCTGCGACATCGCTCCACACGGCTCCCTCAGACCCGCTCACAGAAACCCAGTCAAGCGCTACCACAGAGTTACCCCACACAGCGCGGACTGCGTGACTTTCAAAAACATTTCAGGGCATTTTACACCTGGGAGAGACTCAGTTTCATGCTTTCACAGGCAGGATTAGTGTTTATCTTGTCCAGGTCAGACTAGCTGTAGCATTTAAAGACCACCAGGGAAACTGACCTCACTCTAACACAAATGGGACACGCTAGACTCTACTCCACACCACAGCACTGAGAGTGATGTCAGTGGAAGCACACAGATTCATAAGTGATGACTTTTCTCCTCATGAATGCATTACTGATTGATTTTGGAGTTCTTGTGTGGAAGCCAGGGCTATATCAGAATTCCATGCTGAACAGCTGTTCAAGAGACTCATTTTGCCTGTGCTTTCAGAGTCGTTTATGAGGTAATGTTTTGATGTGATCATGATGTAAATGCATTGTAATAGTTTTATATGGACGCCTCAGCAGTTGTCATTGTTTTCTTGTTTTTTTTTTCTGCAGAAAGCAATGTGTTTGCGTATGAGGTGGCCTGTCCGAAGACGTGGGTGAAGTTTGAGAGCAGGTGCTACAGCTTCGAGCCTGTGGTTCAGAGGATGGGTTTGGAGGAGGCCAGAGAGCACTGCAGAAGTAAAGGTGTGATGGGCTTTTTAATCAGGAATTACATTATATTACATTCATGTAGCAGATGCCCTTATCCAGAGCGACTGCCAGCACCAAAGAACCGAAATATATCCATTCAAGGTGAATAAGCAGCAGTGTCAGACCAGGCTAACGACACAGCAAGACCACTGAGTGTGAGCTTCACACTGTTCAAGCCCTACCACAAATTAACTTGTGCAACCTAACTAGACAGCCTAGAAACTAAGGGAAGCCAAGTACACACACTACCATACATCACAGTCACTAGATCACAGAATCACAGTCTGTAGATGACAGTCACAAATGATGGTGTCACCCTTAGCGCATCTGATCCAGAAACGACTCTTTAAAGCTGGCACTCTGGCCTGTTATCTCTGCTCAAACTGTGTTAGAAGAGCTCCCTCTGCTGGAGGGATTTGTATAATTTCCCAAAAGATTGTCTCTCTGATGGGCATTTATTGTTTCAGAGGTGAGAGTTTAAACATGGCTCTGGGTGTGTTCTGCCCATGACAATAGATATGAGATCATCTTGCCCACCTATAACCCTAACCCCAGCCCTAAACTCAGAGTTTTGATTCTGATCCAGGATCAGTAGCTAAAGACAGAAAGTGCCTACACTGATTTATCGGTGGACACTGATGGATGCTCTCCCCATGTGACCTTAGATTAAGAGGTTTACAATCGATAATGGATGAGATGCAGCTTATCATTAGGCTCTGTAAGTCCGGACTCCACTCCAGTGGGATCACCACACCCCAGATCAGATCTATAACCCCCACGGTGATGTCTTACTCTGGTCTGCCCACTTTCCCAGCATTTTCCATATAGCACCAAGAGTGTCATGCAGTGTTTGAACTCTTATGGTCAAAACTTCAACATGGTGTACATTATGTACTTATTACGTATTCATAAGTCACTCTGGATTCGTCACCAGTCTGCTAAATGAATGTAATGTAATGCAGTACATATACTGTATTTCTCCACAACCCCACAGTGTTATATTACAACCATTAACATGGGGTTTGAAGCTTTTATATAGAGGAAAAGTGAAATGGGAAAGTGTTATTGAAAAAAAAAATGTGCTCACTGCTAACTAACAGGAAGAAAGGTAGAAATCACACCAGCATTACATATAATCACAAAAAATGTTTGTTCTCACACCTTTACTGCCACAAGGATTATTAATGAACTGAATGTAATTTATTCTTTATTTAATTATGAAGTTAACTGGGCATAGTTACAAAACATTATTTTAACACTATGTACCACAATTCAGTCCATGATATGTGAACTTTACATTGGATTTTAAATGTTAAACGTGAGTAGCAACACAGCTTGATTTCAAGAGCTTTCTCACACCATTTAGTCTTTCACGGTCATTTGAGACAAGAAAGTAAACAACAAGTATAGAGGAGAGCAAAGGACAAGAAAGAAATGAAAATGAAATGATAGAAAGAAAAACAAAGAAAAGCTATTTAATGCTGTATTCGAAGGAGGTTTAGAAAAGAAGATTTGCTCATGATCTTACAAAACTAACAGAATATTGAGCCATCTTAATATAATGGAGTAATTTGTTCATGTAATTTCCTGATACTAAATTACTGGGTCATCAGTCAGGATGAAAACAGACTGTTGCCTCACAAGTTACTGAATGGTGTAAGTATGTGTTAGTGAGTAACACATGCAATTTGTGTACTATTACTGAAATAAGAGCCTGTCTCTCAGTAGCTTGTACAGATGGGTATAGGAAAAATAGCATCTGTATCCGAGATATAACACATATTGTGTCTCCCTATACAGTACGGAGTCCTTGCTTTGTCTGTCTGTATTCAGAGACATATATTCCTGTCTGTTGTTTTCCAGTGAACTCCTCTGACCTCCTGACAATTAAGAGTGAGGAAGAGAACCACTTCATCCTGGAGGAACTGAAGTCGTATGGATTTCCACACCAGACCATGTGGCTTGGAATTCTGTATGACACAGACAGTAAGCAGTTGATCCAGGGAGTGCACTCACATATGAGATTTACTTGCTTACCCCGGCACCCTCATCCAGGGCAACCAAGGTAGACTTATCTGTAGATTAATAACAGTATATATGGAGTAATACAGTTATATATTGGGTAATATACTGAGGAGTGATAGATACTGAAGCAGTTCAGGTTAGGTGTCTTACTAAAGTGTACCACAGCGATGCACCATCTAGAAACATTTATAGTCAGTTCTCTGCTCACGCAACACTGCTACCCAAATATCAAAATGTAATAACAGGATTATTCGTGCAGTCCGTGGCTGGCTGGTTTCTGACTCGTTCCCTCTGTTTCTCACCCCCATCACCCTGCAGATGATGCCCTGGCGTGGGTAGACGGCTCCCCCATCAGGTACTCGAACTGGCACTTCAAAGCGCCAAACCCAGAGGTGCTCACTGTCGACACGTGTGTCTCCATGAGGGTGTCCGACAGCGTCTGGCACCTGAGTCGCTGCGGAGACAAGCTGGGATTCGTTTGCAAAACGCACTCAGGTATGTTAGCAGGAAAACTGGTCGTGGTTTAACCCTCTTAAATTGAACTGTTAGCAGCGTCAGTTGGTTTGGATTGTAGTTGAAAAATTGTATGCTTCTCGCTCAGTCCTCTCCTGTCCTGTTTACAGATGCAGTCACTGAAGTGGAGGTTGAGCCACTAAATGGTAAGAAATTGCAGACAATCTTCATCCAGACATTGAATCTATCAAATTGATTTCAATAAAACTTCATGTCGATGACATGTAAAACACATAAAGTGAATACCTCATTTTGGATTACATATTCTATTGTTCCTCCACCCGGTCCCTCACAGTAGCAATTGCAAGGTGTTCTGGGAATTCTGTACGCTTCTGTACGCTTCACTGAGTTCTCATATAGAACCAGCCTTGAGCCTGAGATGAAATTACACTATCCAGCTTCAACTTGCTTTCTTATGTTTACGATGCTGATGATGTGAATTTCTCTTTCGCTTTCATTTCTTGGCAGCTTTGCTCGCTGCAGATAAAACCATGTTGTTGTTAGTCAGGCATCAGTCCACAAATCACAGTGGTCCACGCAAACCCGGAAGGGCCACTGTCAGACTCAGAATCTGAATTACCTTTATTTGCCTTGTACATTAAATGCACAAGGAATTTGCCTCAGTGGAATGGTGGCAGCAGTCACAATACCACACACAATACACAGTACTTCCTGTCACACTCAAAATCACATATAGTGCAATGAAGAGTCAGTGCAAACAGAATCAGACAGTGCCAACCACAGTGGGACAATGGACTGAGACATTTCCTGTGTTCGGTTTTAGTTGTGTCAAGGGATGAATGATGATCCGTTTCACCCTTTTATCCTCGTCTTTTAGAGGTAGCCTGCGGTGCTTGTGTAGCTCCTTCAGCCTTCTGTGTCTTCCAGGGTTGCATCATAGCATTGTTCCGGTTGCCATCCTGGTGGCCATCTTGATTTTTGGGGTGCTGGTAGCCTCACTCTGGATCATGTACAAGAGGAACGCTGCACGTTTCAGAAGACTCTCGACCTTGGGAAACGCTTATTACAGACAGGCCGACTCCCAGACCACAGATTCAGAAGGAAATATCCTTATCACAGACCTTGACACGAACACAGGGGAGTAGGGCTTGCTCCCGAGGGTTTGTGTCTTTAGCCGGAGAGATATCGGCTGTTTGGAACATTTGAAGGACCTTAAAACAATGTATGCTTGATTTTTTCATGCAACTTTTACATCAGGGATTGGTGATATTTTGACAATAGGCTTGGCTGAAAGCAGATGGCTTCTGCACTATTGAAGAAGGACAAATATTCCCTCTTTTGTATGAAGCACACAAGAAAAGTGGCAAATGAGTTTTGGCCCGTGAATTTACACTGTAGCTGTCTGAGCTTGTGATACAAGAACTAAAGGAATCCAGTGAGAATCACGAAAGAAGTTGGTCCTCATATCATGTGCAGGGAATTTGTGGTGAATCATGATTAAGTTATAATTTTATGCATGAAATGTAAAGAACAATGGCTGTAGAAATTAAAAAGATACAGTAGGGTGAACATTTTTAATTTCAGGTATTGCTTGAATATTTGTCACAGCATAGGATCTTGTTTTGCTTGGTACGTTATGAATAATAAGCCATCATGTGGTACTGTATTTTTGTACATTATTTTTTCATCGTAATATACTTCCATGTATTTAAAAGGTTTGTACAATATAATTTGATGTAGAAACATTGAGCACTGTTTACAGTATTAGCAAAACACGTTGATCCCGATTTTGTTTGTTGTAAAGAAATACATTTGAAGTTCAGAATGATTGATTATGCATTTATTGTCAGTTTCTTCATCTATTTAATATGTTAATAGCAGTGATACTTAATATTTTTTGCCTTTGACTTCTGAAATAAAGGTATATTCTTCATTTTTAAATTATTTGATTTGTTTATTTAAAAGGTTGAAGTGGATTTGTACCCTCCTCAAAGTGTATAATAGATTAAATTATTGTTGAAAGCATACGGAGGTACCACCACACATCGAATAAGCAAAGATGCTGAACTCCTTTCGAAACTGATAATTATCCGGTTTCTGACTCGTATGGTTGCTTTTTAGACGATGTTTTTTCCTTTCGCATTTTTGAAATTATGAGCAGCTGATGGACGAAAATGTCACTCTTTTTTAGTGGACACCGCGATGGTACCTTGTAATCCTTTCGCTTAATGTCCTGTCATTCGCAGTATTTCATGACTATCACAAATTATATGTTTTCTAAGACAACACAAAGACCGAGACCGAGCCAAAGGGAAGATTTCTCCATATTGGTCAATATACTGATAATTAACAACTCAGTTTCAATTTGTATCGCAGCAAGCTTGCCTGGGAGCGCCAATCCACGGCGCTCTCGCCAGCCTGCAGTGAAGACCGGGACGAAATACAAACAGAAAGTGGAACAGATGACAGCAAGTTGAAGGGAGGAGACTTACGGAGAAATTATTGCCGTCAATTGACAGTTAGCTAGCAGGCTACCAAACAAGTTACCTTTCATCGGAAGCTCGCAGTAGCTAAGTGCGTAGTTCCTATGAGACACATATGCGGTCCATCTAAACGGGCTGTTCTCTAAAAAATGGATGGGGGTACAAAAGATATAACAGAGAGATATATTTACATGTGTGCATTCCTACTTGTCGGACTCACGGCTATTCATTCTGGAAATTGCGCACTAACTCAGAATTCCGGTAAGAAATAATTTCCTAATTTCAACAGTATCGTTTCGCTGTATCATTTAGTGACAGCAACTGGTCTAACATGTTTTGGTCGTCTTGTTCAACTAGCTAACTGATAGGTGTAGCGCCCAGCCTATTAAAGTCACTTGTGACTTAGCCTGTTGGCTAATTTACCATCAAAGCAAGGGGCGTTTTCGTGAGATGTGTAGCTAGCTGGCTAACGCTAGATAAATTTAACATCGTATTCAATTTCACTCGTGGTTGCAGATTGTTTATAATCAAAACCAAAATAGCAAACATGTGCCTGTAGCCATGTAGCCACCGGTAGCTTGCGAGCTAAAAGTAGCTAGAAAGTCCCTTTCAATTTCACTGTATAACATGACGCGACAGCGAGCAATGTAATGGGCGGACGGTTCTCACTGTGATCTGAGCCGACTGGTCAGTTAACTTTGGCTCCATAGGTGTGATATAAGCTTTAAGCTGCATTAGGTGGAGGTAGATCTGAGTAAATGTAGTTAAATATGCAAAACAATAGCCTATGAGCTAGCAGCACGCCTGGTTATTGTTGCGTGCCTCTGGTTGTTTGAAAAAGATTGCGGCAAAAGCTAACTAGTTAGCTATCCCGTAAAGATGGAAAAGCTTAATTTAGCATTTGTTTACTAACGTTTCTAACGTTAGCGAGCTAGCTGATGTTATTGTTTTAAATACGGGCGCTGAAAAGTGCAGGGTCATGTTTGTTTTGATGTTTAGGGGCAGGACTGGCAACATCTAAGGTCGGCTATGTGAAGAATTTGAACACACATCATTCACATGCATATTCATACGGCCGCGCAGTAAATGGCCAGACCTCTGCCTCTCTGCTTCCTACACCTTCTGCTTCTCCGAGCTTCTTTTGTTTTTGGCCACATTACTTGATCACAGCTCTCCAGTATCCGTAATAATTTTCCTCACCATTGCCCTGTCTTGTCTCTATATAGACTATTTAGAGACAAGACAGAGCAATGGACTATTTCCTCACATTCAGCATGTAGTGGTCTGTTGCCACTGTTATGTCATTTTATCAAAGTAATTTGATAAAGTACATTGATCCGGAAAAATAATGTAATGTCAATATTTTCATTAACATCAGAAATGGCGATGTCGCCTTGCTGGTGGTGAAATCAAAAGCGGAACATTACGTAATATTCTCTCGAAATAGATGAGTGGCAGCGCTATTTTGCAGATGTACTAGAATGTGGAAAATACATGATTTGTATTTTTGTCATTTTGTGACGCTGAAATTGTTTTTCTTACCCAAAAAGGTTAGACACTACATATATATCCACAGAAAGGACCTAAGTCTCCGTCTAGGATATGAAGTCACGTACAGTATGTTGTAGGTTGTCAGGTTACCATTTGTATTTCTGCATATGTACTGTATGCTAGCATTTTTTGTGAGGTTACAGTGCATGCATTTTACAATGTAGCCTATGTCTACAGTTTTACTCACTGATAACTCCATGTAGCCAGTGCAGTATTTTGTGCAATTAGTCTGAATGGCAGGAAGCTGTAGATGCTTTTCACCCTTGTCTTGCAACTTCTTTGAAGACGCATTAGTCATATGTATATAGTATATTGCTTTATATTTAATATACCTGTATATTTTATTCATACTATGAATTCTGCTAAATTTTTTCAGCTCTTCAAACTGATTTCTCAGCAAATGATGGGGGAAACTATATATATGACATAGTCAGGGTGTGTTGCTTTGGAGATATGTTGTTGTAGAAGCCATTATCAGCAAGTAGCAATACCCTCAGTGCCAGGACAGTGATCACTGCTCACTGGTCTCATTGTAGTGAGACTCACCCTCCACACCATGGATGGGCACTGCTGTTAGGGGAAGGCCAGCCTGCTTTGTGAGCAAGGCTAACGCTGGCCTGGTTTTTGTGCAGCTGAGGAGTTATTTGGCTGAAACAAGCCCAAACTCAGGAAGAAGCCACGGCCCGACGTCTGACTGAGTCTGTTGTGCTTACCCTCAGGCGAGGACATCTTCACTATCCGGCACGTGAGCTCGGGACAGTGCCTGCAGGCGGACCTGCAGGGCGTTCGGGTGGGCGCCTGCAGGGGATCTCCGGCGGAGCAGTGGAAGTGGGGATGGGGGAACCGCCTGTTCCACGTGGACACCGCCCGCTGCCTGGGCCTCCAGCCCGGCGCGGTGACCCCCACGCTGCTCAACTGCACCTCTGGTGGCGACACGCTGTCATGGCTCTGTGAGGAGGAGGCCGTCTACGTCAGGTCGGAGCTCTACCTGTCAGCGGCCAACGGGACCGCTGTGGTTCAGGACAAGTCGCGTCAAGGATGGACAAGGGGCAACTCCTCAGAGAGCATCTGCCATCGTCCGTACAAGGGTGAGAAAGCGCCGTGGATGCCATCGCTGTCTTAGTTCACTCTGTTCGTCCTTAGATATCTTCCGAGTGGTCTGCTTTTCTGCATACATATAGTTGCTTTGTGAAGTGTCTATTGCATTCAGAGTGTTTATGATTCATAGTTGATAATTCATTCTGTATGTTTTTAAAGCTGATCTGAGTTCAGCACCTAAACAGCAATCCAGTCAGTGCAAAAAAGTAGACGGCTTTAAAATGGTGTTAATGGTGTTCATTGTAATGGTTTTCAATTAAAACGGTTCAGATCACTCAGCTGTTCACTCCTGAGTACAAACAGCACTAGTTACTTTTTGTCTTGTTATTGGATGTAGTGTGTAGTTGTAACTGTGTTTGTGAGATCTAAAAAGTTTTCATTTGTTGGAGTTTAAGTACATATGCGTATGTGTTTGTTTTATGAGTATGGTATCCAGTTTTTTTATAGATTTTTCATAGCGTAGTTTGTTTTGGATCATTTTTGTAATTGTGGGCTAGTCGTTAACCATCCATTTCATGAAAGTGACTCAGCTCTACTGCACATGGGTGGATTTTTACTTTCGATTTCATTTTTAAAACATGTATTAACTGTCTTCATTCTTTTACACTTAAAAACATTTTAAACAACATTTTAAACATTTAAACATTTTAAAAAACCTGACACTTTCATCAGCCATAGTATCGGGGTTGTTCTCTGTGGTGTTGATTTCAGGGTTATCTGTCGTTTAGTCAGGTTTTAGATCCTGGGAAAATATTGACTCACTCTGACCAAGTATTGACGCACTTAGTGTATCAGTTGAGTTCTCTCAGTCCACTTTCTCTTATAGTTAAACACACTACAAATGATAATATTCCATAACACAATCCTGTTAGACATCTAAATCTTTCTGAAATGAAAGCTTTTGGTCTCCCACACTTTTTTAGTGTTCTGTGTGGGCTTGTGCATACTGATGTGAATGTTCTCCCTTAATTCCCCTTTCAGCAATAACTAAATCTTTAAACATGCTGAAAGAAACAGCCTGTTGTGAAGGCAGTGCAGTTCTTAAGAAATTACAGAACAATTTGACCTATGTGTAACTTGAGGCTGGCCAGATTGCTTTGTGCAATACAGTTTACTCACCCTGTGCAACCCATAGTCCAGGTTTCATGTTCATTTAATTAGTATATCTCAGTTTGTTTGTAACCACAAATATTATATCCCAGGCTTTCTCCCCAAACATGTGAAATCTACCTGCACAGGGAATCGATTGTTAATTGTGTAATTTCATAACTGTGAGAAACCAAACCCATTTCAGATTGGAACACATATTGAACTGCTTCCTCTCTGTATTACAGGGGAACAAATGTATTACGAAACTTGTGTTACTTCACACTTCAGTGTATTTTGACGCCAGTGTAAGGTTTGAGACAGAGAGGGCTGGTTAGGGCGCCATCCTTGCCAATGTGTCACCACGTCTCTTTGTCTGTCTTTTTGCAGTCATGCACACCACCAAGGGGAACTCCTTCGGGGCGCCCTGCATGTTCCCGTTCCTGTACAACGGGACCTGGTTCCACGGGTGTTTCCCCGACGATTCAGGCAAAAACTACACCCGATGCTCGACGACATCTGACTATGACACGGACGGGAAGTGGGGCATCTGCTTAAACTACGGCAAGTCTCGTTTAGGCCGCTAAGTGAACAGCTGAGCCAACAGCCTTTGAAGTTTAGAAAAAATACACAGTAAAGGTGTTTTAATGGTCCCACACCAGCTCCTGCGCAGGGTTTAGTGAAAATGAACCTAAACTTTTCACAATGAACATGAAACAAACATTACATTGTGGGTGTTGGGGTAATACAGCAGTGTGCTGGTATTTCTCTTCTGTTGTCTGTTTTTCTCCATTCCCAGCCTTTGTATGTGTCTGTGACTATCCTGCTGTCAGTGAGGAGAGAGCTATTGAATGTACTTATATGAACACGCAGTGCATTGTTTTCCTTGTGACCTGGCACTGTGAGGTTTCTGCTGACAGCTCAGGTGGTGTTACCTTTCATCATGTGTGTTACATGTTCCTGTATGTCCATCACCACCTCTAGCCTGCGCCTGGCTAACAGATAGCAAAGTCCGACTGGAGCTCTGTCATTAGGTACAGAATAGCAAGGACAGAGTAGAAACAAACACAGAAGAGATGGAGGTTTGGCCGGTGAAGCAGTGCCAGCACTGAGGTCCCCCAGTAGAACACAGTCAAGGCTTAGCGTTGTGATGCTCTGCTTTGTCTACTTGTAGAAAAAGGATGTCAGCTCTTAGAACCAACGGTAGAACCAATCAGAACATTGATATGAAGTTGTCTGAGCTGGCATTTCTTTTTTTCCTTCAATGCTAGATCTCATCTTGGCTGGCAGTAAAAATACCTCATTTATATCATCGCTCCAGTTCTGTTTAATGTGAGGGACATAAAAGCCAGGATTTACCGACTCATAATAGATTGCTGCTGTTATCATGATTATGGCTTTATATCCTTCTAGAAATAGGTCATGAGCCCTTTGAGCCCTTTGACAGAACCACTGTTAAAACTTTGCTGTTTTTTAAAGCCATATCCTGCCTTGAATAGCAGTAAAAAAAAATCTTGAAGTATATCACCTCTCCAGTTGTGCTAAATGTAAGAGGACAGCAAAGCCAGGTTGCACCACCTGGCACTGACTGCGGCTTTATGCTCTTGCAGAGGAAGGCTGTGGGCCCCTGTGGAGTGCCAGTGACTCGGGGAACTGCTACCAGAGCAATACGGAGGCCCAGGTGTCCTGGCATGAGGCACGGGCTTCCTGCTGGAGCCAGGGCGCGGACCTGCTCAGCATCACCAGCCTGGAGGAGCTGGCGCTCGTCAACGGTGAGGAAGCCGCAGCCGTTTGCTTCTCATCGCCCCGCGGCCCCGTCGCGGCCGGGGAGGGGCAAAGGTCAACGGCGCTGGCCAGCAGTGCGGCGCATCTGTCTGCTACTGTACCCAAAGCGAGGCGTGCCGAAAAGCCAGAGCGCGGTGCCTCTGCTGGGTGCAGGAAACACAGTGCGTTTCATCTCCATCGTGCTAGGTGCACCCTCACTGCTACTGTAGTGACCTTAATGTCGGCGGTGTGTGCGGGCTGTGAGCTTCCTCTCGCGGAAGGAAGAGGTCGAGGCCTGGCGAACTGAATAAACCACTGCTGTGGTAGAGGCTAGCAGAGGACACTATCGCAAGGACAGAAACAGGCAGTTAATTCAGCAGTGTGAATTTATTTCAGGTGTTACATACTGTAGTATTATTAGTATTAGTATAGTATAGTATTTATTTGTTTTATTGTTATTATTTATATTGTTGATGTTGTTGTAGTTATTATTACTAGTATACTTAGATTGTAGCTGAATTGGATCTATGGGCTATATACCTTTCGTTCCCAACAGTCAGCTGACAGTGTAAATAGTTAAGATGCAGGATTCCTCTCTATTTAGGGGTTTTCACGCATGTTTACCACCTTTAACCTTTTCCCTCCTCCTTGTGCTCCCAAAGCCACAGACCACCCTGACCTGATGTGGATCGGACTGAACCAGCTGAACATGGCTCAGGGCTGGCAGTGGTCGGACGGTTCTCCCCTCACGCTTGTCAACTGGAACGAAGGTGAAGAGCTTTTCCTTAGCGGCCGCCGCTGTACAGACGCCTGTGCAGCGCTAACCCACTGGGCGCACTGCAAACCACCGCACACCACCGCAAAGACAAGGGGTCCATTCTAATGAGCGGGGGCGTCAGAGCCGGCACATCCAGCTATTGTTACGCCACCGAATAACAGGCCAGCTGCCTGAATAGAAGCTTTATGAGTCAGCTGGATGCAGTCCGTGTCTGCAGAACTGTAAAGCATGGCACGGTAATCATGGGTGGGCCTGATGAGCATGGCAAGCTTTGATTGGTGGGGGGTAGGAGGGCTGTGATTGGTTGGGGGTAGGAGGGCTGTGATTGGTGGGGGTAGGAGTTCTGTCCCTGCTCTGTGCCGTTAAGCGAGGTATCCGGCTCTCTGCTTTTTCGCAGGGATGACGGAGGTGTCGGCGCTGACGGAGTCGGACTGCGCAGTGGTGACCTCGGAGGGCCGCTGGGAGAAGACGGCGTGTGACAGGAAGCTGCCCTACCTCTGCGAGAAGGCGGCCAGTCGGAAGCAGCCTGAGAGTGAGTCTCTGTGCGGCAACCTCTGCTGCAGGCCCAGAGGCCTCAATCAGTCCGGCTCTGGCACACTGGCACTCTGTGGTATAACACTAAGGAGCAGGGCTACTAACCCAAAGCATGCTGGTTCCATTTCCCCAGTGGGAGAATAGGCAGTTCCAGTCTTGGGAGGTGTGGATAACCTGGTCCCTCAGAGCTTTGCATCATATTACTGTACCTTTACTTAACACTGTTATCCAGATCAACTTACACTGCAGTTATGTTTTGTCATTTAGCAGACACTCTTATCCCGAGCAACTTCCAAAGTGCAAGTACAAAGTGCATTTAACAAAACAAGGACACAGGTAGTCATATTGAAACGTGTAAGTTTCAGACACAGTGCTGAGATCATGAAAAATAAATGTACATAATTCAGCACAGAAGTGAAATGTAGTGAAACTTACACAGCTTAGAAATTTTACACGTTATCCATGTATACAGCTGGATATTTATTTAGGCAATTTGGGTTAAGTACTTTGGCCAAAGGTGCAACAGCAGCAGTCCACCGGGGAATAAACCCAGCAGCTTCTCAGTTAGGAGCAGCCTTCAGACACAGCACCTCACTTCACAAGCTCCCATTGGACGAGGGCATCCGCCTGGCAGACAGATGATTGGGCGCTTAGTGAACGGCTTCCCACCCTCTTACCCCCTCTCGCAGACCCGTGGGTGCTGAAGGCCACAAAGTGTCCGGAGGGCTGGTTCGCGTGGAACGGGTTCTGCTACCAGATGAGCAAGGAGCTGCTGAGCCAGGGAGACACCGTCGTCAGATGTGGGGCGAACCAGGCCTTGCTAGCCAGCATAGGGTCCCTGGCAGAGGTGGAGGCCATTAGCACGGAATTCCACAATTCCACAGGTATGGCCCCACCCACTCTAACCCTAACTCTAACCCTAACTCTAACCACTCGCCCTTCCCCGCCCAGAGCACACAGACCTGGAAGTGAAACTGGCAGCCCTCCCCCCTGCGGGTGTCCCCCGCACCGGACAATGCTGTGCTGGTTTTCCTGTCTCAGCAACTGCCTTCACCACTTCTCTGGAAAAACTAACCGGGGGTTTCCGTGGAGCTGATCGCAGTCTGTGACAACTCCCCCAGCACAATGTCGGCTTTGAGGCCATTTCGTGCTTCAGAGCTGCGCAGAGACAAAAAGCAGAAGCTCAGTTTGATAACATAGATGCATGATCTATTTTTACACAAACAGTTAAAGCTGTCGTCTAAAACTGAGATTTAGTCTTTTAGATTAAACGGCACTTGCTGAATTTTAGCAGCTGTGTTGGTTGGTTGGTTGATCTACATCTACACACATGACTGAACATTAACTTACTTGCTCAAAATATGTGTATGTATTTATAAATAGCTATAGTGTCACTTTAAGGTCGTGTATTGAACTCCCAATATGATAAATGAAACAGCCATATGTGTCAAACGTTAATCCAGGTGAGAGGCAGCCAAGGTCAGTGTTTCAGGTGAAATTCTTTGAGGAGGACTAGTGACAAGCAGTATCTCATGAATCACATTCACAGTTAACTTCAGGAAAATGTCTTGCTCCTCCTCTAGATATTTGTCCATGTGTAGGTCATGATACCGTTTGGTTATGTTGTGCACAGACACGCGTTGTGTTGTGATGATGTCTTGATAATGAAATGTGTGTCTGTAGATTTAGGGTAAGTGAAGCAGAGAGCGTTCAGTAAGTAGGTGATCTTCAGCCTCCTCTGAGAGGTTGTTCATGAAGAGAGCTGAAGACTGGTACAGACTGAATGCATTACCATGAAGACATCACTGAGACAGGTGTTTATTTAAGCGGTGGGCACTGAACCTGTTAATCAAATCAGGTGTGGTGGTTTTTAGCAAGGTGTCTGATAGTGGGCCTGTTAGCTGAGGCAGGTATGTAGGTGACATCTCTGGGCGTGGCTCTTGCAGTTGGCGCCTTTGACGTCTGGATTGGCCTGATGAATGAGAGGAGCCCGCCCCTCTTCCAGTGGATGGACAAGACCTCTGTCTCCTTCACCTACTGGGCCAGGAACGAACCTGCCGCCCCCAGTGACAGCCACTCCACCTGCGTGTCTTACTCCGGCGAGGTGTGTGTGTGTGTGTGCGTGTGCGTGTGTGTGTGTTCACATGACACCATGTGGTTAGCTTCTCAGGCTTCTCAAAGTTTTTTTGTCATTTAATAAATACATCAGGAAAACCTTGTTACACTAAAAAAAATGTATAGCTTTGTTGCTATTTACAGATATTATTGAATTTATTATTTTTGACATTTAATTTGGTTTTGCCAGCTTTTATTCTGATACATGTAAGGGTGAAACAGATGCCTTTCACTGTCACCTGTACAGTCAGATGTCTGGATAAGGGTGTGTTGTAAAGACAGATCTTCCTTCCATCTTTGCATTTCAGTTTCATCAGTGGAAGGTCACCCCGTGTGGGAATAAGCTGCGGTACCTGTGTAAGAAGAGAGGCCAGGACCTGGGGACGGTGGTCCGTGCAGGCTGCCCCTCTGATGGTGTAAGCATCGTATACGTTACTGTGAGACAGCCCAGCCTGGGTTTGGCTGCACCTCAAAATGGTCCTTTCTGTTTTGTTTTTGTACATTTTCCCATGTGACACTGAGATGGCCAATAGCAGGTGGGGGGAGGGGCCTACGGGGTGCTGTGGGAGGAGAATTAGGTATGCTCCGGTGTGCATACACTGCCCACAAACAAACAGTGCCATGACTTTTTTATCATTCCAGAATGGTAGTGTTATGAATGGCCCTACATAAATGACCTTAAATGAATGGCATTATGTTGAACGTATGAGACTGCAAAGAGCTTCTTGACTACAGTATGGACATGCTGCTCCAGGATCTGCTGCACCAGAGACACATGGCGCATTTAAACCGCATTAAAAACATAGCTAACTACTTAGCGTTATACCCTTGGTTTCCTCAAACAAGCAGACTTAAATACATTCCAAACAATCCCATGGAGCTTTACTTGATGTATTTTGGTGGTGTTCAGACACTGTGACAGATTTCGGTGGTGTTCAGACCCTATGACAGATTTCATTGTTCAGACTGGATTTGACACTGTAAAGAGATCCCAGGCGTGAAACAGGTCACACGCACTGCTTTGTTACGCTGCTGTGTGGAGCCAGTTGACCTCTGACCCTGCAGGGATGGGTCCAGGGTGGGGCACACTGGCAGAAACTCATCAAAGCACTGTTTGAAATGGCCCAGGATCCGTGCCATGTTGACCGTTAGCACCACTGCACAGCAGAGTCAGTTCCACATGCAGCTGCATTTGCTCCTCAGAGTGGCTAACTTCTCTCTGCTCTCCTCTCAGGACTGGGTGAGACACGGCAACGCCTGTTACAAAGTGGACACCAAACCAGTGCTCTTCAAAGACAGGTGTGACCTCACCATAATGAACAGGTAAAGCGTCGCAGATGCAGTCTCGCCCTGCAGGCTGTTGCAGCTGTTTCTCGCAGTTGCTATGCCTGTTCGCTCACTGTCGCGGCGGTTCCTCAGGTTTGAGCAGGCCTTCATCAGCAGCCTGATCAGGGAAAAGAGCGAGACCCAGTATTACTGGACCGGGCTGCAGGACATCAACAACACTGGAGAGTATCACTGGAGCACCAGAGAGATCCCAGTCGACCGGGTCACCTACACCAACTGGGCCCCGAACGAGCCAGGTACCGTAGCCAATCTCCATCCTGAGATCAGTCAGGAATCATGGGAACTGATTCAGCTATGTGACTCTTGACTCTGGACTCTTGACACTTGTGGGGGGCAGGGTAGCCCCTTGATCAGTGTGGGCAGTGCAGGTGAAAGTTTTGTGAGAGAACAATTAGAATATTAAATATTAGAATATTTCACACTCTGTACAGGAATCAGACACCTCTTGTAGATATTATTAGTGTTATAATTGTTAATGTTCTTTTTTCTTCTTATTTTTCTTATATATAATAAAGACAATAATAATAATAATATTGTGTTACATCATGTCTTGTTAACCCCTGCTGCTGCTGCTGCTGTGGGTGGTGGATCCTGTGGTGAATGCAGGAGGGCTGACAGGGTTTTTGTGGCTGCAGGTCGGGGTGGACGGTGTGCTGTGATGTCCATTGGAAAGCTGGGTTGGTGGGAGCTGAAGGACTGCGCCGGGTTCAGAGCCGGTTCTGTCTGTAAGAAGGAGATCGGACCGCACAGAGCTCCAGACCCCGAGCCGGACCCCAATGCCCCCTGCCCCCCTGGTTGGGACTCCAGACCCAGCCTCCACTACTGCTACAAGGTAAAACGAACAGGGCGCAAACTCTGACACCTGTGTGTGTGTCTGTGTGTGTCTCTCTCAGTTTCTGTGTGTGTCTCTCTCAGTTTCTGTGTGTGTCTGTCTCAGTTTCTGTGTGTGTCTGTAAATGTGTTACTTTTTGAGTTAATGTGTGCATGTCTATATGTGTGTTTTTTTTTGCATCTGTGTGTAGGAATGTGTGTGTGTATGTCTGCATTTTTGTGTGTGTGTGTGTGTGTGTGTGTGTGTGTGTGTGTGTGTGTGTGTGTGTGTGTGTGTGTGTGTGTATGTATGCGTGTGTGTGTGTGTTTGTGTATACGTGTGTGTGTGAGTAGGTATGTGTGTGTGTGTGTGTGTGTATGTGTGTGTAAACTTGCAGGAATGCTGTTATGAATTACATGGCAGGGCAGGAACGGCACAGGGAAATGCCAGCAATGCATGAAACACGTTATACCGTGTCTGTGAACCAGCAGAACCTGCCACGTGTTTCTGACTCTCAGAGAAACTCCTTATGTGGCAGCAGAATGGCCTCCACTGCTGACTTATCCACCTGTACCTGCTGATACTGCAGGGCCCCAGAGGTACAGCTGTAGCATGTGACCATGTATTAGAGGCATTCTGCATTTCCCAGTCATTTGCATGTAATTAAGAGCTCAACTCTTTCTGCAAAGAAAGACCAGAAGCACCTGAGACGTTCCAGATCCAGATCCAGATCGCCTACCCCTCGAATGTGAATGTAGCGTAGCAGTAATGCTAACATGTTATGCTGTCATTACCGGCAGGTGTTCCACGAAGAGAGGCTGAGCCGCAAGCGTTCATGGGAAGAGGCGGAGCGTTTCTGCGAGGCTCTGGGGGCCCACCTGCCCAGCTTCAGCGAACCGGACGAGTTCAGGGTCCTGCATGGAATCATGAGGGACCAAATCAGGTCACCCCCGCCGAACGCCTGAACCCCCATGCTTTCCAGAAAGCCCCCCGTACCCAAGCTGCCTCACAGAAGCACTGGCAAGGTTTTTAAAACATGGCCGGGGCACACCATGATGTGTCCACTTACCACTGCCAAACAGGAAGTAAGGGGCTGTGCTTATTCGCTCAGAGCTGTTGTGCTTCCTTCTTGGCACCAGTAAGTGGATGTTTTTTTTTATTTTATTTTTTTTTAATAACCCTGAGTGCTGTTAAGGCTATACAAAGAACAAGTGTGGTTTTTCAGTCCCCCAAACATGGTTGAAGGTGTGGCCTGCTTGTGTTTTTGCAAACCGTAAAGGAACATGTGCTGTGCTTGCCTGCGCACTCTTTTTAGGCGCACACCCAAAACAGAAAAACATCCCCGCAGCCTTCCTGACTGCTGAAACCAGGCTGTCACCGCAGGTCTTTGCTGATCTGCTGTGAACTCGTCTAACCACTCTGTTCACCCCATGTGATGTAAATAACGCACTCTCTGTTTTCTCTATCCGCCTGGCTTTTTTCCTCCTCCCTCTGATCACCTTAATCCTGTTTGTTCAGATCGTTGGGAGACCGTCTGGGCTCGAGTTCCGTGTTCACGTATGAGGAACTACATGCCTGGATTCTGTTCTTTCACCTTCGGCCTCGCGTTTCTGATAGGGGCCATCTCACACACTGTAGACACAGAGGACACAGAAATGTCTGCCTGTGTTTTATGGCGGTTTGGTTCGTGCGGTATTCCCCTAATCTTCCCGGAGTCATTATGTATGAGGAAATGAGTTTGGAACGAGCCTGGCACCACCTCTCCGTCTCCGAGGCACACAAGGAGCAAACAAAATATTCGGCTTTCCTCAGAGTTCACCAGAGGAAAACGCCAGCGCGTTTCAGCCTGGCCCTTCCTGAAGGCGGTGCGCTGCGTTCATTTCATTTTATGTTCTGAAGTTTTGTTCCCAAACCAAACAAAATACAGTACTGTCTGTCCTGTGTTGGTCTATGACTCCAAATGCTTGTGATTGGTCATTTTTTTCCTTTAAATGTTTCTCTGCTGAACCATGGTGGCTGGCTAGATCCACTCAGCATCTCCTTATTGCTTATTTTGTATTGGCCTTTGAATGTTGCATGGTAGGCTTGGGTCTGTGTTGAACAGAGTTGTATCTGCATTCTAGTGAGTGATAGGCTACCTCCCCAACCCTACTGCAGCCTGTTGCCTCAGCCCTCCCCCTCCTCCCAGTGGGATTTAACATGCTCCACAGTGATATACGGTCCTACACAGGAAGTGTTGTCACGTCCCAGCTGCTGATCCATAAGTGAAAACTCTCTTTGGTGTCTGATTCTCTGCAGCAGCGACCGCTTCTTCTGGGTCGGGCTGAACCGCAGAAACCCGATATTTGACGAGGGAAGCCCCTGGGAGTGGAGCGATGGAAGGCCGGTGAGTAGAACGGGAAGTGACGTCATACGTGCGTGCAGTTCAGGACTTGGAGTTCAAGGGTCAGGTAAGGATGCAAACAGGCACACGCTCAGGTGCCTGACCCGCGGTGCCGGCTGCACATGCGCTGCAGCGTGAGGCGTACGACACGCAGACGTAGCCCGCGGTGTAGCACAGCGGGTATGGAGCAAGGCTCGTAACCGAAAGGTTGCTGGTTCAATTCCCCGCTGGGGCACTGCCGTTGTATCGATGGACAAGGCGCTTCTGCCTCAGTAAATATCCAGCTGAATAAATGGATAACATGTCAAAAAACAGTAACCTATGTAAGTCGGTCTGGATAAGAGCATCTGCTAAATGACAATAATGTAATGTAGTAATGTAAAAGGAATATAGTATCTGACATCATAAGACAGTGAAGTGAGTGGCATATGTAAACACACCCCATTAACTTTGATAAAGCAAATTTTGTATGTTATATATACATAATTTTGTCATTTAGTAAGCAGGGTTGACAGGCCTCTTTCCTTGGTTGTAGGTGTCCACCTTTCTGTTGCATAACATTCGTGAAGATGATGAATACAATCGCGACTGTTTGGCGTTCAAGGTAACGAAACACGCCGCTGCATCCGTGTCTTTAGAAAGAGCCTAAAAATGATAGTTGGTATGCAAAATGTTTTTTTTATTGTTATGCTTGTATTTTAGCTTGAACTTTAATCTTAAAGCCAGTTTACTGTTATTCTGGCTGGTCTGCATATTACTTTTGGTCTGGTTTTTACTGTGATGTATTTAATGTGTTATCTCATATCAGCACAAAAAGTCACTGGATTACAGCATCTGCCGTGTAATTACAGAAAGAAATTATTATTAGTAGCTGTTGTGGTAGGAGTAGCATTAGCAGCAGTAGTATAATTAGCAGTAACATTAGCAACAGTAGCATTAGCAGTAGCTGTAGCAGCAGTAGTAGCATTAGCCATAGTAGTAGCAGTAGCAGTAGCGGTAGCAGCAGCAGCAGTAGTGGTAGCAGCAGCAACAGTAGTAATAATAATCATTGAATGATTGTGGCCTGAGAAATTGTTTCCCAGTGAACTGAAAGTCAGTGGAGAATACTGTGTTGTGATGTAATTGGTAAACATCAGTGCAGCTAAGCCACAAGACCCAAGATTGGATTCCATCAGCATTTGTCCTGCACTCTTGCTCACCATTAAATACAAGTGTGACTTTTATTCTGCATGATCATGAGTTCCGCAATCACAACCACAGGCTCTTAACACACGCAGGCACTATCAAAATTACTGAAAGGACGTGTTTGTTTTGGTAAGAGCGTAACTGACAAATGCTGATCAAATCCAGGCCTCAATCAGCCAATTGAAGCCCCTGGCTGTTTCAGCAAGATGTAATGGTCCTCGCAGCATATGTCAAAACTCAGTTTAGCTGTGTAGCTCTCTGCCGTACATTTCTTTTCTAAGATTGCCTCGACAATGATTTGATGAACAATGTTGTCATCATCATGTGACATAAATGATTACCTGAAACAGACTCATCGTGGTAACTAAACTGCCCTTTTCTCTGGCTGTTTAAAGAGAATATCTTGATGTGCTGTGTTTGAATGAGTCTGACATAATAGTCAACTGTTGAAGTGATGTCACAGGTCGGTTCTGTGAGCGTGTTGTGGTGAGGTGTGCGGTTTGTGTGTTGTGTGTCGGCTCAGGTGGTGAAGTGGCGGCACCACCGGGGCTTCTTCTTCTCCCTGCTCCATAGTTACTCAGAAGCCTACCTGGCCACGCCCTTCAACTGCGATGCCCAGCTGGAGTGGGTCTGCCAGATCCCCCGAGGTAAGCACACCTGCGGGAGCCCTGCAGGTATCTCCCAGCAGGTGGAGGTTGTGGTTCGGGGAGGGGCTCTGTCCTGTACCCTTGGATGGACAGTGATAGGAATACAGGTTGCTGGAGGTGCAGGTCCATCACTGTCACCTGCGTTACTGGAGCGTAGTCATCAATTCAGCTGCACGGTGTGGAATTTGGATGAATCGAAACGCAGAATCTGACAATCCTGTCTGGCGTGCCAGCATGAGGGCTGCTTACCTCTGGCCCAGAGCAGGAACAGACACCCTCTCGTCCCCGCGTCACTGGTGCGAGAGTGTTTCCTGTCACATGCTGGTGTCCAGAACGGCCACTGTTGAATATCATACACAGTACATACATACAGACACACAGTAGATGCAAGTCACTGGCAATAAGGGGTGCAGCATCATTTGGGGTGGCAGTGTAGCACAGTGGTAAGCTTCAGAGCTTGTAACCAAAAGGTTGCCAGTTCAATTCCCCCCTGGGGCACAGTACTTAACCCACAGTTGCCTCAGTAAATATCCAGCTGTATGAATGGGTAACGTGTAAAAAATTGAAACACGTAACTCGCTCTGGATAAGACCGTCTGGTAAGTGACAATAATATGACAATGCAAATGTAACAGCATCGTTTGGCCTGAGTTTTTGAGTCTGAATGGTTTCGTCCAGACGTTTAATCTGATTTATTGTTTTTAAATATTCCCAGGTAGTACTCCACAGATGCCTGCATGGTTTAACCCACGTAAGTTGTATTCTGTATTCTAAATCCTGTACTCGGCTGCATGCTTCTGATTTTAAACCCTGCAATGATGTCCAGTTTTTTATTTATTTCAATAAAATGAAGTCACTTTCCGTAACTTGTTTGGCAGGTAGGAGCAAAGGGAATGTTGGGATTGCAGTGTTTGTTTTCTCTGAGGTCAGCAGCAGTAGGATATCATCTTTTTTGACAGATGGGCACCACGAGTCATCGATATTCGTGGACGGGACGGAGTTCTGGTTCGTGAACGACACGAGGCTCTCGAACGAGGAAGCCGAGCTGTACTGCTCCGGCAACGGCAGCAAGCTGGCAGAACCACGGAGCTCCAGCGCAGTGGGACAGATCCTCACTCAACTGGCCCAGGTACCACACCGCAAGCAACGCCGCCTTTCAGAGCACAAGACTGGTCACATCGTACGTTATGCGCAGCTACATTAAGCATACCCAGGCTGCGTCAGCTTGGCATACGTGCTTCATTAAGCCCAGTGTCGTGCTGAAGTGGCATTCGTTTCCACATCACATATTATGACTTGATATGGAATGTGTCATATGTGTGTCATGTGATATGTCATATACGTGTACAGTGTATTATGAATGCTTAATGGACCCATCGTGCCATGCTTATGCAGGCTTTATGTATGCTTTATACAGTTTCACTCGATGTGTAGTGTGAGCTGTAAGAATTCTAGGACCCCACATTTTTTTGAGTTCCAGTTTCGAGGACGCCTTGGATGGATTGTATGGTTCCAAAGCTCCATAAGGTGCACTGAAAACCAGTCACGGTTAAACAGATTTTTGTGGCCCTGTGAAAATCTCCTTGTGTGACACAAGAAGCCAGTAACTGGTGTGCTGTGTTTCAGCTGTCGAGCGGCAGGACGAGCTGGTGGGTTAACATCCGGGACATGAGGAGCCTCTACCCATGGCCGTGAGTCTGTCACCACTTCACTCCTGCAGGACACACACCGCCACACACACACACACACACACACACACACACACACACACACACCAACCTGTCTGAAGGGCTGAAGTGGCCAGCGGTGAAACAGCTGGTCACGTTGTGCTTTTCAAGTGTTTTCAACTGTTAGATTCACCCTCACAGCTAAGGAATGTTAGTTTTATCACCTAGGGCTTACGTAGCACCTATTTCAGTGTCTTGGGTATGAGCTGTTTCTGATTGTAGTGTTTACCTGGTTTGCCTTTCTGCACCTGTGACAGATCATTTGGAAGGAAAGGCACTGTTGTATGACAGATTGTTGTGGAGAGGTCTAAGTGCACGTATTATGAATCTCTTTACATACAGTATGAAAAGGGGGTGGAAATGGGCCTAAATCTGTGACATTTTGTGACTTTTTTCTCCCCAACAGAATGACAGGGATGCATCACTATCATAACTATAATTTGAGGTTCCTTGGCAGATGCCCAGCATTGAGTACATCCATGATGCCTGGTGAGTCTGTCTCTGTGCGTTAGCTGCTCTGACGATCACGAGTCAGAAGCAGCCCCCGCCCAAAGCTGACGTGTTCCGCCCTCACCCCGCAGACTACTCCTACAGCTGCGAGCAGCGGCTTCCGTTCGTGTGTGAGAAAATCAACGCCACGTCTGTGGAGAAGGACCCCCGCCCACACCCCAAGGGCTTGCCGTGCAAAGAGGGTGAACTGGCCTTCAAGGATAAGGTCGGCCAATCACAGGGCTCCGCCTGCCGGGCCTTGGCTGTACCGCTGGCCCTCTCACACCTTTCATATCTCGCGCTCTGTCCTTAAGGGTAGCCTCACACACACAGAGGCCTTTGCTAGCGTGTGAGCCCTACACACCTCCCCACACTCAGATACCCCACACAAAACGATCCTTTCTGGTCATTTTAGTGTTTACAATTACACCTGTGTTTACCTGAGGCATAATGTGGTAACAGCTGGATTGTGTCTGTAGCTACAGTACCAGTCAAAGATTTGGACACACCTGATTAGGATAATGGAAAACATGCATTCAAAGATGTGGTGATCTGAAGACTAATGCTTAAATGTTTGAAATTTGTTTCATAGACAGATATAAATAGTGAAGATGATGACTATGTATGAATTTGTTTCCAAAAATTTTTTAAAAAATTTTTTCTCACGTGCTTTAAAAAATCTAAAATATAAGATAGTTTTGGTTTGTTTAACACTTTTTTTGGTCACTGAATAATTCCATTTGTGTTATCTCATAGTTTTGATGTCTTTACTATTATTCTAAAATGTGCAAAATAGTAAAAATAAAGAATAAAAGTTGTGTCCAGACTTTTGACTGGTACTGTACGTCAGTGTGTATAGTAACAAGGGTTACAGAAAACCAGCCAGGTGTGACCTAGCAGAAGAGGTGAAGAGAGGTGTCTTTACACAGAAAGCTGTGTGTTTCTGCAGTGCTATATGGTGGGGAAGAAACGGTACCTGCCCTTTAGCAAAGCCAGTGAACAGTGCGCGAAGGACGGGGGAACTCTTCTCACCATCTCCAGCCAAGTCGAGCAAGGTGAGGCTGCCAGCCCAGTGTTGCGCAGACGCAGCAGGTCTTAGCTTCCTGCGTTGCTGTGCAGCTGTCTTTCGTTTTTCAGAACGTCAGACCAGTCTTTTTGTTGATGGTGGCAACAGGCCGTTGTTTCTTGGTTTCAAGAGAAAATCTCAGGCTAGCTGCGTTGCATTAATGTTAATGTGAGTGGGCCTAGGTGACCCAGTCAGAAGTTGTATTCAGCCATACTTTTCAGCAATATTTTTAGTTGCTTTTTGCCTACACATTCTCTACAGTGTGCTTATTGAAATTATAATCTTCATTTTACAAACTGAATTTCTTTATCAACTCAAAGATCAATTCAAAGTAAGAATCCATTTATCCCTCTGTGCTTGTCATTGCGGGCGGTTCTTCTCATCTCTTGCCCTCTGACCTGGATGTGTTACCACCTCTGCACATGTGCACTGTGAGACTCACACGTCTCTCATTCATTCTCGGGTTACGTGTCTGTTTGTCAGATTTCATCTCCTCCCTCTCGGACCAGCCCAACAAATCCTGGATCGGCCTGAGGTTCAAGCACAACGAGTTGGAGTGGGTGGACAATTCGCCCATCACTTTCAACAACTTCCACTCCCTGCTTCACGGACAGCAGCGCACCCTGCTAATCAATGCAAGTCCTCCTCTCCTCCTCCGCGCTCGTGCTGAATGGTTATTTTCATGTAAAGATCTGAAGTCTGAATATGATTTCCTCTTTCCCGTTTGAAGATTTTTGATCTAGAGAATGCGGCCCCGTGTGTGTTCATGTACCACGATCCCAACCCTGCGATGATGGGCTCCTGGGATTTCTCCAGCTGTCAGGATACTCAGTATGTCTCAGTGTGCCAGCGTTACGCAGGTAAGTGCAGTCGGCTCCTTCAAAGGGCCGCGGGGCGGGTGACGACCATCCACAGCTCAGCGTTGGTGGCTCGCCGTCGTACCTCCGGTTTGGTTCTTCAGCGGAAGAGCTGTAGTATTGATAAAGCTAAATGATAAACCCCATCATGAATGATAAACCCCATCATCATCGTCACCATCATCATCGTGATCATCATCATCTTCAATGGCCTGATAGTCCACTGCAGGACACAAGCTTCGCCCCGCTGTTTCCCCTCTGGACTTTTGTTTGTTACGCCATTGGCTGTTCTTTGTATATTTCTGACATTTACCTTATTAAACGCAATATTGTGTTATTTTCCAAAATACAGATTATGTATTTATAAATTATATATTTATATATAATTCAAAATTAGAAATCACTATGACATGTCTAACTGGTCACCAGTTCCCAGCGCATGGCAGCAGTGGGGTGACGGGCCACAGTAGGGGTAGCCAAGAGTATTTGCATGCAGTCAGTCACGCTTCGGAAATGGAATCTCACAATACTGGGACTCTGACCTGTGTGTTGAGGGGCAGAGGGTAATGTGATATGGGGCGGTTGGAGGTCTTGGGGAGGTCAGATGGGTCAGAGACGAATTCACAGAATCATCTTCCGGTCAAATACTGAGCCGCAGAGCTAAAGGAGAAAACTACAGAGCGTACACACTGATAGCAGTTAACGCTGCAGGGCTTTTCGGCATCAGGATTAATCATTATGATGAATAGAGTGTGAAAATCAGGTGAAGAAGAAATGTTTCGCAAAGATGTAGAAGCAGCAGGGAAGAACATATTTGTAGCCTGAGCTTTTCATGTAAAAGTGGGCAAAGAGAAGGTGAAACAGAGGAAGCTGTTCTGGTAAGATTGGAACAGGTACCTGCAACAACGACAGGCTAGTATAGCTTGCAAAGAGGATGCAAAGTCTATTAACATATAAATACTGTCTATTAAAGGTATAAATAGGAAGCAATGTGGAAGGGAGCCAATGGACAAAGAAGTAGATTTTTGTCCCTGTGTACAAATCAAATAGGCATGGAAACATGTGAAAGAGCATTGTTGGAAATTAGATTGTGTCCTGAGTGGAGTGTAGATATTCTGACTCAAAAACAAAAAAAACTTTTCCTAAAAATGGTTTCAGACAAACCAGAGGAGCCCTGGATTCCTAAAGGGAGGTTCCACGTGAAGGAGCACACGTACAAAATCCTCCAGGAGAACATGACCTGGTTTATGGCGCGGAGCAAGTGCGCGAACGAGGACATGGACCTGGCCAGCATTTCGGACATCTACCAGCAGGTCAACCTCTCAGTGACCACCAGCAGATTCAACGGCCCCCTCTGGATCGGCTTCTTCAGCGAAGATGTAGGAGCCTCCTCCCGTTCTCGGAAACGCAAACTGCTCCATGCAGCCCAGAAACCCAGGGAGAATGTTTCTTTGAACAGATTGGGCATGTAACATAAATATGCACTCAGTATGTCCAGCTAAACGCTTTCACTTTGTGTGTGTTTCCGCTGAATTTCGTGCTACAGTTAGATACAATGCATGTTGTATGCTAACTGCAAAGTAAACAGCTGGCAGTATTTCAGAGTAACCTGATGTCGGTTTAATTTAAATTTAACAATTCAACCAGAGTCGCTGGTGTGGTCCACCCCACTCAGCATATAGACAGAATCACATACTTTTCCTTTCTTTCTGTAGCCATAAGATCACTTAAACTACTTCATAATAACATGTAGCTGTAAATGTACTTTAATCGCAAACACATTTTTTTCCTCTACGTAACCTCCTAAAAGGTTTAAATATGCTCATAAACTCAATTAGTTAGGTACATGCTCCACTCTGAATGGAATGGTAGCATTCTGGTAGCATTCTGATCATTTATCTAGAGGTCTCTGTGTATGGAATATTAGCATCAGCCAATGCTGTGGTCCCGAGTGGCTCAGCTGGAAAGGAGTTAACTTTGAGCACAGGCTGTCTGTTACCAGGATCAGGCTTTGTTCTGCCAGGAGCCGGGGTGGGTGGGGCAGCCAGGGCTCGTCTCTCCGCTCTCAGGCACCCTGGGACTCCTCAGGCGCCTGGGAGTTGATGATGTCACTGGAGTAGTGCCTATCCTCCAATGAGCACCCGCTCCGCTGCAGTGCGCTGAGTGACTTGCAGTGTGAAAATAAGCTGCTGGCTGCATGCGAGTGTGTCGGAGGATTGCACCTGTCGCGTCTGCGCAAATGCAGACGTTGCCATGGTGAGGCGAGCCCAGTGTACGCAATTGGACATTCCAAAATGGGGTTCCTTAAAAGCCAGGAAAATGATGACAAAACCGTTTGCCCATGCTGGACCGGTGTGGCCCAGGTTAGGGCCAGTGTAAACGCATGTCTCCCTCTGGCCAGGATGGAATCCACTACCGCTGGACGGACCACACTCACACAGTGTTCAGCCGCTGGTCCCCCGAGCCCACCAGCGGGCGATGTGTCTACCTGGACACCGATGGCTTCTGGAAGGCCACGGACTGCGAGGACGAGCTGCCGGGAGCCATCTGCCACGTCCCTCGAGATGACCATGGTAGGGTGATCATGGTGCAACAGTCAGCTGCTGTACCGTTAAAGAATTCTGTTTATGCTAACCTTCATTCCCACTCTGCACAGGTGATGTATATCCTATATATATGTATGTTCCTGGGTGCATTGAACTCATGCAATGACTCAAGATTTACTCATTCTTTTTCACAGGGTCTCCCTTATCAGTGAGTTGATAGCTAGCTAGGCGTGTTCATTTTAGTTCTCCGTCATATGACTATTCCATGCGGCCTGGCATTAATTGCTCAGCATAGTAAATTTACATAGTAAATAACTTGCGTTGTGGAGCCAGTGTCATTTCTGCACCTTACACTGGCAGTGAGTACACCAGCCCAAGCTACCCTAACGACAAGTACTGGGCAGGAAAAGCATTACAGTGCTTAGACGTTCCCTGTTAATGCTGATCCAGGGCTAGATTCCCCAGCCACAGTTCTAAGTTTAACCCTTGTGAGATGAATTATAAAACTGGTCCTTGATCAGCACATAGTGCAGCAAGACAAAGTGGGACATAGAGCTTTGCAGAGCTTCTTTATGGTAGATTACCCGCTTACATTTGAGCTCTTTTTCCGCTTTCCTTCCCCTTTCAGCTGAGTTGCCCCCAGAGCATGTAAACGTAAAATGCCCTCACAAAGCCAACGGGCCCACCTGGATTCCATTCCGGAGTCACTGCTACACCTTCCAGCTGGCAGCCTCCCGGTGGGACAGTTTTGTCAAGAGGAATGTCCGAGAAACATGCAAGAACGTAGGTAAGAAGGGGTGCTCCTCAGAGGTGTTCCCCCTCTGCATTTGAGACCAAGGGCATGTAGGTTCAATCAGGGATACCTGCAAAACTGTCACCTCGTGCAATAAAGTACCTGGGCATATTTAATGAAATTGCACGCAGGCGCTAGCCTGTATTATATTTAAGAAAAGCAAGGGACGTCTGCTTTCCTTCCTTTGTAAGCCACCAAAATATTGCAAGAAGAGTGCGGGAATAACGGTGTGAGAAATTCAACGCTGGCAACAGCTTCACGGGGGGTTTTTGTGCTTGTATTTTAACACCAGGGGAAAGCAGGTGCTACCTTTGGTTCAGCCTCCCCAACACCTGGGGAGCAGTGCTGTGATTCAGTAAATACTTCTTTAACTAAGGACAGGAGTACATCCAAATTTGCCCAACCCTTCCCCCACACACATCACATACAGACACAATACACACACACTACTAGTCAGAAACAAGTTCAGAGAAGAGTGAGCTGTCATTTATCAGAAGATTGTCCATTTGATCGGCCCCACTGACAGTTTGATCCTTTTCTTCCCCCAGACCCCGATGCTGAAATCTTAACCA
The DNA here is from genome assembly GCA_019176425.1 of Megalops atlanticus. NCBI lineage: Eukaryota > Metazoa > Chordata > Actinopteri > Elopiformes > Megalopidae > Megalops > Megalops atlanticus. The sequence continues at coordinate 31,878,746 of CM032889.1, read as the reverse complement.
TCCGAAACGAGGCTGAGAATGAGTTTGTGAGACAGCAGCTCCAGCATTTCAAAGATCTGGTGGATTATGTGTGGATCGGAGTGTTTAACGACAGCGCCGGTGAGCACGTCTTTCTCAGTTCACACCCATTATCAGTACACACAGTAGCCTGGTGGACATAGAGAAAGGCAACAGTAGGTCTTGTGTGTTTGTTCTCAGATGTTGGCATTAATGCTGATTTCCCTTATAGTATTCTGCAGTGGTAAAGGAGAATCTCACTAAATGCCCAAGGGATGTTATTATAGATTTGGTTTCAAGTTTATCTGGATAAACAAGTCACTGATTTTTGGATTTTTGGATTCCAGCATCTCAGTGACTTACCGTCACAGTGTGTCTTACATCCTATAATACAGTATGACATGGCTGGCCTCTTGTTTTCCATCCTATCTTGGGTGTTTAGAGGTAGAAATAGGCAGTTTCAGCCATGCCATGTCTTACTTTTCCCAGGTTAGGTGTGCTATTTCCATCTGTGAAGCTGAAAAAATGCACAGTCCTATAGTATGCGTAGTTAATATTATCAGATTATTCTCTCTGTGTAGCTGTAGTTTGTGTCACAGTAAAAACAAGAAATGCTGTTTCAGAACCCTGACATTGACGGCTGTGTCTGTCTCTGTCACTCCACAGATAACAAGCTGAAATGGTACGACGGCACCTACGTCCAGTACTCCAACTGGAAGGACGGACGGCCCAACGTGACTGACTCATTCATGGCCGGCCTCAACAAGGAAGGCCTCTGGGAGTTAGTCAAGAATCAACGCTACTACGCGCGCTTCAGGCAGCTAACTATCATCGCCTGCAAACTCGACTACGGTAGGTTTGGCAGCTGTGGCAGCCATTTTATAATGTGACTATGCAAAGATAACATTTGTGCTCTTTAGGTTCCGCTGAGAGAATTTGAGAAACCATGAACTGAGTATGTGAGTGTCCACTACAGAAGGTGATGTTGCCCTAGGGGCAGAATAATAATACAATATGTTCCCCTAGCTGAGTATCCCTAGCTGGGCTTGATTATGTCAAGGTGCTTCCTGTAGGGGGCGCTACTCCAGCACACATTTATGGCTGTCGCCCCTGTAACGAGAGCGGCACCACAGCTGAACTGCTGTCCCCTCTTTGTTGCTCCTTTTGTTTCCCCCCCAAGATTCAAAAGAGGATTTCAGCAAAAACGTGGACGATTACAAGGAGTACCGCAACCTGAACTACAGCGTGATCCAGGAGAGGCTGACGTGGTACGAGGCGTTGCGTAAGTGCGGGAGCACGGGAGGCCACCTGGCCAGCATTCACGACGTACAGCAGGATGCCCACCTGGAGCTCCTCGCCAAGATCGACGGCTTCCCGCTGTGGATCGGCCTCTCCAGTCAGGACGTAAGTGACTCGGGCCACCGGCATGCCTCGACCTCCAGTGCTGACTTCCGTCTCCTTCTGCACAAAGGATTCTGGGAATTAGGAAGACCTAATAATGACTTTCAGTGTAGTTTGTGTGGCTTGTGTGTGAAAAGCAGCCATTTTGGCAGAGCAGGTTACTGCAGCCTGTTCAGTGCCTTCAGCACGGGAAGGGAGGACAGCTCCACTGCCTGTCAAATCAGGCCGTTTTTTGCTGGTTAAATTTGTTTCCATGTTCATTCGTTCTCTTTTGGAACATTAATAAACGCGTCCCCTTGCTCTCCAAAAACGTTTTCAGGACCGGGGCTCCCCGCGCGAGTGGTCAGACGGGACGGCGTTCAACTACGAGCCGGGGGCGTACACCCACTCCGACCCCGAAGGCAGCTGCATCGTCGTGAACACCAGAGGAGCCTGGGAGAGGAAGAACTGCTCCTCTGTGCAGGACGGAGCCATCTGCTACCACAGCACCACCCCCAGTACGCCCGGCGGCCACGCCCGGAGGCCACGCCCGGCAGCACTTCTGCCATTCAGTCATCATGTTATTGACATTCAGCAGATGCTCCAGAGCGGCTTACAAATGGTTACATTTTTTTTAACATGTTACCCATTTATACAGCTGTATATTTACTGAGGCAATTCTGGGTTAAGTGCGTTGCCCAAGGGTACAGCGGCAGTGGCCCAGCAGGGAATTGAACTGGCAACCTCTCGGTTGTGAGTCTTGCTCCTTACCACTGTGCTACACTGCCAGTCAGGCAGAGAAGAGGGCGGTGCTGTGTTTAAAAATGGGCCAATTTTTTAAAAACAGCGAATTTTAGGGCAGGAGTCAGAGGAGGCTGCAAAAATAAGGAAAAAGAAAAGGGGGAAACAAAAAAAAAATATCTCTGCTTTTTTGTTCCCTTGGGCTGTATGGCACACAACCTGGCAAAATGTCAAAAACAGATACTGTAACTGAAAAGTGTAAATAGTGTCTTCTGTGGGTAGAGGACCATGTTACAGTCACATCTTTATCTTAGTGATAGTCAGTCAGTCAGACTGTCAGCATCAGATTACAGTTAGTATTAAATTACAGCTCACAGCTCATAACGGCCTTCACAGACTCCAGAGGTATCAGCTGCTGTTGGCTGGTAGTCTGATCTGATGGAACTATATTTTTTATTTGTGTTCTGAGACCAGTCAAAAAGCAGTTTATTATCGGGTGCACACTTCGTTCACAGCTGTATAAATGTATAAATATCCAGCTGCATAAAAGTATAACGTTAAAATTGTAACCTATGTACGTCACTCTGGATAAGAGCATCTGCTAAATGACAATAATGTAATGTAATGCAACAGCATACCAGCCACATGTAGCTTGTATGCCAGTGAACTGATATCCTGATTTAACAATAATACCCCTTCGCTCGGCTTTAACATGATTATCTTTTCCACAGGGTCAAGCCCTCAGTCCTCCCCTGCTTCCAGTGACTGCCCTCAGGGCACAGGAACCTCTAAGTGGATCCAGTTCAAAGATCACTGCTATGCGTTTGACATGACCTTCTACAACTACTCAGTGTACACCATGGAGGATGCCAAGGCCGTCTGTGGGAGGCTGCGTACGTCCGCTCTGATTACACGGCCCACAGCCGGGTCTCAAGGTCCTGTTCGCTCAGCCAGTTTATGTTTGGTTGCACTAACGTCTCGCGTTGTTCTGTGCTGGCAGACACATCATCGCAGCTCCTGACCATAAAGGACCACGACGAGAACAACTTCGTCTCCAGATACGTGAGGGAAGACCCCCTCATCACCAGCCGCGTCTGGCTCGGGTTGGACCTGGACAAAAAGGGTAACGAGCTGTCCTCAAAAATCATATCCCCAAGGACAGCTAAAGAAGCTACAGTCACTGTCCTAATAAACGCTATCCCTCTGGACAGATAGAGGTGTTACAGTCACTGTCCTCATAAACTCTATCCCTCAGGACAGATAGAGATGTTACAGTCACTGTCCCCATAAACTCTACTCCTCAAGACAGATAGATATATTACTGCCACTGTCCTCATAAACTCTACTCCTTGGGACAGATAGAGACGCTACAGTCACCTCTCAAACACATTTAAAGGAGTTACGTCAAGTAGAGCCTCAGATGTTGGAACGTCAAACACAGAAGCAGTAGCAAGAGTATGTGAATGGGAGGCTTGGTCAGCTAATGTGCTATACACCTGCAAATGGCTAGTATTAGGAAATGATTTCAAGTTTCCACTTGGATCTTAGGTAAGGTGCAGACTTAAATCTGCAAAAAAATGTAGAAGCTGTGTTTAGGTGATTCCATTCCATTCCATGTAAAGTGTCTGGCACAAAATTGTCAGCAGCCTGTCTGGATTAGTTTTCTCTGAGTGTTTCTGCACCTCCAACACCTGCTTCATCCAGCCCCTCGCCAGTTCTTCCATTGCTCAGAAACAGGCAGGCAGACAGGTGTGCCTTCATCACCATGCAAGACGCATGAGCATACTTCCTCCCCCCTCCTCTCTGTCCCTCAGATAATCCCAGGTGGGTGGATGGTTCCACCCTGGTCTTCAAAAACTGGGACGCGAGCTCAGCGAAGGACACGGAGCTCAACTGCGCCGCCATGATCTCCGCAAATGACGGCGTGTGGAGCCGGGTCAGCTGCAGTCAGAGCCGCAGCCGAATCGTCTGCAAGGCGCCCGTCCGTGAGTACTTGGGGGGTTCGGTTAGGCACACGGGACCCAAGCAGGCTGGCAGGCTAGTTTTGCTTTTTAGGGCCCAGTGTTGATTTTCTGAATTGCGCAGGTACAGTGCTGACAGATTGAGAGACAGCTGGAGAAAGTTTAAGCTCAGGTTTCTGATCATTGGCTGATCGATTTTTAGCTGATCATTCCTGCTTTCCTGTTTGCTGATTGGTAGTCAGGCGGTGAATCAGCTAAATTATCCCTGCCAGTCAGCAGAAACAGTACTTCCCTTTCCACGCTGTATCCTGCAGCAGCAACATATAGTTCTCAATATTGAGAGATTCTGTCGCATCAATTGATTTTTCAAACTTAAAACAAAAAATCAACAAATCAACATGTTATATCAACATAACAAAATGTTATTTAGTGGTGGGTCCCAGTGACTGGGCTGGTTAGCAGGCTGTGTGAAAGCAGGGTGAGAGTGGGGTGTTGTGTGAAAGGAGAGTGAGAGCAGTGTGTTTTGTGAAAGTAGGCAGAGAGCAGTGTGTTGTGTGAAAGCAGGGTGAGAGCAGTGTGTTGTGTGAAAGCAGGCCGATGTGTTGTGTGAAAATAGGCCGAGAGTGAAGCTCAGTCTAAAGGTAGGATTTCTGCTTCCCATTTCCCATGGGAAGCTGTCCAGCTGCCACCAGAGCACAGGTGACTCGCTGACCCCACTCTCTCTCTCTGTCTTTCTCTTTCTCCCTCTCTCTCTCTGTCTTTCTCTTTCTCCCTCTCTCTCTCTCTCTCTGTCTTTCTCTTTCTCTCTCTCTCCCTCTCTCTGTCTTTCTTTCTCTCTCTCTCCCTCTCTCTGTCTTTCTCTCTCTCTCTTTCTCCCTCTCTTTCTCTCTCTTTCTCCCTCCCCTCTCTCTCTCTCTGTCTCTCTGTCTCTCTCTCTCTCCCTCTCTCTCCCCCTCTCTCTCTCTCTCTCTCTCCTCTCTCTCTCTCTCTCTCCCTCTGCAGGTTCACGCGGCACATCCGTTGCTGTCGCCTTCTTTCTGATCACTGTGGTGACGCTTCTCGCCGCAGCGGTGTTCGTCCTGTACAAGAAAAACAGGTCACGCTTCACCTCTACAATACGGTACCAAAGAAACTTCGATGAATGCGACACCACCAGCATAATAAACGACACAGAGTGAGAGTGTTTCGTACAGATTCAGTGAAATTAATCCAGATTGTGTGCCTTGGCTTAACGAAGACTCACTAATTAGCACATGTGTGTCAGACACAACAGACACTCCCTAAACATGTCTCTGAATGTATTATTATTACACACCTATGCAGAGCACACATTTATAGACCTCTATACTGTCAACCTGCAATCCTATCTAGTCTGCACCTTTGGCATCTCTGGCAAAGATAAATTATTACCAATGACCGCCCAGGAGAATGTGGAATGATCTCCATTTTGAATGTTTTTAATTTCTCCTCTCTTAACTGTTTGTGTGTTTTGTTTTAATGAAAGGGGTGCGTGAGTGAAATTTATCTGTAATATTTGTGAAAGGCATTCTGTGTGTGAAGGCTATCAGGGTTTCTCCGCCTCTTGGAACAAAGCACTGAGATTCATGTAAATGTTTAACATAAATGTGTAATTGTATTACTAGCCATAGCTTTCTGTTTGGAAATGTTCTAATTACAGAATGTCATTTGATTTATTTGTTATTTAATAAATTATTTGATGTAATGATGGCAGGTCACATGACTCAAACAGCATCAACACACCTGTTTAAATTTTGCTTTTGTTCACTACTTCTGGGTTCAGATGTTTTTGTGAGAGCCTGGATTGTTTACTTTTGAACTTTTACTATGATTACATATTTTTGTTTTAAATGAGGTGTGTTGTAAATCTACAGTATAAAAGTATCCAAATCCCTCAAAACCAAACAGTGCTTTATCACATTTTTCATAGATGCATTGATTGGAATTGATTTTGTTCTTTTGAATATTGTCTGTATAGTTAGATGTTTCTTTTACACAGAAAATATGTGTCTGAATGTGAATTTTCAGGCTGTATTCATGAAGAAGTATAATTTCTCACATATGCACTCAAACTACTGAACCTCTGGGCACTTTAACCTACTTAATGTTTTCTTCTAAAATGCTTTTGCCATTTTCAAGCACAAATGTGAGTGCAGCTACAGTTGAACTGCAATATAGTGGCTGTTTTGCTTCTGTAAATATTTGAATGAGCATTTGTTTAAAAATGTAAAGCAGCGTTCGAAGATAAATTGTTACTCTGAACATTCCTATAACTGTGTCAGATCACCGTGTAGAGTAGCTGCAGTTCTGATACCACTGATCTTTAAAAGGCTAAATGCAATTTAAATGGTGCCTATTTCAACTGCCTATTTCAAAAAAAAAAAAAATTACAGTTGCCTTATAAGGAAAATCTGGACATTTGAGGTCTTCCAATAAAACACTTGTGTCTGACATTGTGGTGTGTGGTTTTGTGAGAGGCAGTTTATCCTGTTAATGGGTCTATGGATGTAACGACTTGGGCAAGGACTCAGTCACAGACCACGGGAGCTTCGGGTTCCAGGCGGATTTATTAAATCGCAAGACAAGATCGCAAACACGAAACAGGCAGGGTCGAAACCATAAGAGCAGTCCGTCGGCGGATCTAGAATCAGGAACAGGAATAGGCAGGGTCAAGAACCAGGCGGGCAGAATCTCGGGCGATCAGGGCAGAGCGGCAGGCAGGAATCAGGTCGGAGATCAGGCAAGGTCGAATACAGGAATAGCACACAGATGAAAAACGGCGGGGACGAAACAGGCGAGAGAACACACTGCAACAGACTAGCAACAGGACAGAGACATGCAGGGAAGATATAAGGCAGGGCTGACGAGGGGATGGGAAGCAGGTGTGTAGGCAGGCAGGTGAAGGTGATGAGGCAATCAGGCGGGCGGAGACCGGGCGGGGAGCGGGGCAGGGCTAGAACACAAGGAAAACAAAAGCACATGGACAGGGAAAAAAACAAAAACACCACAGCTAGGGGGGCGGAGTACTGACAATGGAACATCTTTCATCCAGGGACCTACTGTAAGAGCACAGTAGCTCATGGCATTTACTCCAAATGTGTGACTCCCAGCTGGGTAATGAGGAGGCCACACAGCATGGGGGCCCCACGCAGCAGTCAGGCAGAGGACTCTGTCTCACATGACTGAGAAACTAAGCGCGGCCACACTTTGGTAAAAATGTTTGGTTTAACAGCCCTATTCTGTACAAAGAGAACCAAAGTGTTTTTGATCACCAGGATCAGGATCCCACCATGTTTAAAGTGTAATTCAAAAGAGAGCACTCCCATCCCGTAATGTACTCCACCTCAGTCCTTAACCACTGGGGGTGTTAGTGGCTTATGTTAGGTCCTTGGGGAAGAGCACCCCCTACTGGCCATGGGCATTCCGGTTTTACCTGGGTTTTCCCTGAAGTTGTCCCATCCAAGCATTGATCTGGCCAGGCTTACAACCTCCAAGTGGCAACTAAGTGATACGGTGCCTGGCTCTGGGTTCATGCCGATCTCTGCCCTCAGAGATTTGCATTTTAGCTCTATTTTCCCCTCCAAAATGGTATCCCAGTAACTTCACTGTTGCTGTACATAGTTTCTGACCTTCGTTACTGTATAAGAATGAGAAATTTCTTTTGTGTTTTTCTTGGGTTTAGTCTTCCTTGTACTGCACATTGGGGCATCATCTGATCTGTCCTGTTTCAGATGGAAATTTCATTCATTTAGCTTGAAAGGGCCTCTAAGCACTTTACAGTAAAGGGGAGGGCTGAGGTGTGCCTCCCACCTGGCTGATGCACGGCAGCAGTTTTGTGCTGAAATTTTCGGCACACATCAGCTGAAGTGGAGAGGGAGGGAATTATCAAACCGGTTAACCTGAGGGATTATTATACGGACAGACTGAAGGGTCTGATTGGGAATTTAGCCACTGCCTACGCACTGCTGTGAGTGCCACCAGAATCAGTAATGCCCTCAGCTACCCAGGACCTCAGGTTTACACCTCGCCCAGAAAACACTGTCTCCTGCAGCACAGTGTCCCCATCCCTGCTCTGGGACATTGGTCTCCCATTTGGTTCGAGGTGCATGGCCGAAACACACATGTACACCTCGTGTGGCTGTTAGCTTTAAACCGCGGCTGCTCTCAGTGCTGCAGGCACACTGCAGTAATCAGGTCAAGCTCATTCCCCTGTCAAGGTGCTCTTTATTTCACTCCCACACCGGGAGCATATAGAAAGCAATGTAGGCGAGTCCAAACTGTGGGAAAAAGCTGTCTGAAGGCAATGTTTAATGCTACACCGATCATTTTCAGAGGCAGCAGCCCTGACAGCTAAGCTGACAATACCAGGAATCCAAGTAAATATAAGAAAAGAGCAGCCAGTATAGCCAACAGGTGTAACATGACTCTCCCTGCATGAAATGGCCGATGCCAGTAAATATGTAGAATTCACAGTACAATAAACCTGTGCTTAAACATGACCACAGTTCAGGAAAGAAAGTCCATAACATCAAATGACTTGTATCTATATTCACAAAAAAAAGAATATTTCAATATTTCAATTGGGCCCCTTTAAATTGAGGCATTTGACTTAAAATAGAAACATTTGCTGTGTATTGTATAATGAGATTAGGAGTAGAATTGGAGAATAAAGATAAATGAGGTGTGGCAACTGCAAGTCTTTGTTGTCTGATTTTAAGAGGTGAATGTTTTTGAAATGAAACTTCTTAAAATGGCTAGATTTGCGTGTAATGTTACTGTTTAAAAGCTAGTGTTTGAAATGGTGAGATGAAGCACGCCCAGCAAGAATTGGGGGAGGCACTCCTGATAGCCTTGCTGATCTCTGTCTTGCATTTTCTTTACTAGTTTGTGACCACACTTGGACTTGAATGCTGCAATTCAGACCGTATTGTTTTACCTAAAAATCTGTGGTTATGTCTGAAGTACTACAGTTAGTTGTGTCAGTTTTCAGCAAAGGTTATTTAGGTGGTCTGCGAGAAAAAATGTAGATGGCAGCTATTCAATGCAGCCGAGCTCCTAAGCAGACAGAGATGGAAATGTTCCTTGTGACAAATGCCAAGTCTCATGCCTCTGCTTCATTTCTGACAAATACTGAGAAATCTTTGAATGAAGTGGAAAAACAATCGCAAAATCCAATATGCAGCAGCTGAACCATGTGACCTATTGATGTGAAATTCACTGAGCAGATGCTTCCTGAAGCTCACTGTCATTGTGTAGCATTTACGGACCTCAATCTCCAGCCAGCAGCTTTACCATCCAGTGTTCCTCTGCTGGCTGATGGCTGAAGGTACCCCTTATTTGTAGGTTACATAACACGAGTTCTAATTTCATTAGTTACTTACCCAAAATGGTTTCCATGCATTTCAAGAGCATTCCATGCATTGTTGCATCACTAGTTTGACACCTACATTTTATGTGACTAGGTGTGTAGATCATTCTTGTTCAGTAGTTCCTCGTGTCGTTGTAATAATCCTTGTTGCAAAAACTGTGAACCATAGCCGTGATTTTCCCTAAAACAGCCAATCAAATGTAAAGCAACTTAATCAATAAAAGAAACTTTAAACACAAATGGCAGCAACGATATGAGTTATATAGTCACTCATACAGTTGTGCAATGAAGGATAAACTGTATGTACATTGCACGTTTGTCAGTGGAGAGCGCCCTAAAGCCCTCTAATGACAAGCCGTCTCAGTTTGTAGCAGCAAGCCCTAGAAAAATGGAACCGATTCGGAATTCGAGCTGGTGTTCCTCACTCGCTCACCGAGAAACCCCCGCAGTGACAATATCTTAACTCTAGAGGGCAGCAACGCAGCGGCAGATGATATGATTATTAAAGCTTGGTCCTTTGATGTTGAGTTGAAGAATTTGTTTTTACCTTATTTGGTTTTTATTAATTTTTAGATCACGGGGCGAAATGTGGGTGACATCATCTTCTTGTTCTCAAGGACAATAGCCTCTTTGTTTTATTTTGGCCACGGTTGATGGGTCAAGTCTGTGTTGTTTTCACTATGTTTGGCCCGTGACAATACCGAATAATCCAACAGCGCAGTGATCCATGCCTCTGAGCTAACCTGAAAATTCGGGTAAGTAAATTGTGTGCCACGAGTCAAACGTGTAATGCAATATTCAGATAAAAGTAGAGATGACTAACATAATACACCACGTGCGTGGAAATATCACTGCTTCCTCTGTGTCGTTTGTTTGAAGTGGGTCTGGAGTCTGAGTATGATGAGGAGTTGTGAATATCTTTTTAAAAATGCCACGCTATCATCGCTTTACAATATACCCAACAGCTGCGGCAAGAATCTGCGCTCGTTGCTCTAATGTTTGATGAAGAAAAAAGCTTATCCGCTATGTAAACCCAGTTCACGGCAGAAAGGAAATTGTTGCAGATTAGGGTCGTTAGTCTGGCCGGACACACTGTTCCTTGTAGGATAAATGTCATCAAATCATTGAGAGAAATTCAGTCTTAATCGTGTTGTGAGGCAGTTTATGTATTATTAACTCCTCTCTGTGTAAATGTTTATATGGGCAAAAGCAAGATGGATAGAGAAAGATTCTAGCATTCTATATAGCTACATAATTGTAATTTGCAGTATTGAGTATAAGAAGTGTATCGTTGTGATTTGTGCAGTATTTATGATTTCAAGGCATTTAACTTTTGATTAGACCATGAACAATAAGGAAACAAGGTCCTGTCTCAGCATGTGATCTCAAGACTACTTGCACCTGATTGGAGGACAGCCGGAGTCCAGAGAGCCTCAGACTGGGTGTTGGGTGGTTTGTGGGGTCACATTCACCATTATGGAGCATCACTAAGATTCTCTCTCAGAAACAGGTTGCTATGTTGTTGTTTTTTTCCAGAATATTGCACTGTGTGTTGTTTTCTTTAAGTGGAGGTTGTTAAAACCACAATAAACAAAGCTAATTAGGGATTCATTTCAACAGTACAGTTCAAAGGGAAAGTATATGTTTTAACATGTAAAATTCTTGACAAAAAGTGTTCTAAGTAAATGCTTCTAAATTTACTCTAGCTAATTATCTTCCTATATTGTTCAGCCCTTTATCTTAAATTGTGTATATGACTAATTTAAAGAAATTCTGTTAAGTTGTAGCCCCATTCATTTCACACAACTACATCCAAAAGGAAGCTCTATTAAATTTGCTTCTTGTTACATTTTAAATTTCATCTGAATTTCACCTTAATCAAACAATTACATTTCTGTACAAGGATTCAGAGTCTAAAATGGTATATTTCTTGTTTTAATTTTAAATGTATTTACAGTTGCATGAAGACCTGTGGTGTTATTGTGTAATTTTGATTGTTTTAATTTTATAATGAATTAATGTATTGTTTTGCACTTACCCGGCATAAATCAGGGGTCGGGGGAAAGTGAAGCAGCAGGATATAGAGCAATATTGATGTGTTTGCCTAACAGAGCATGTGTTCAGTATTCATAAGTGCGAAACATACTGCTAATCTGTGCCTGTCTAGTTAATTGTTTCTGTTTCAATGTATCACCACGTTTAAAAAGAAGCCGAAGGGGAATTTCCACAACCGTGGAGAATAAAACCATTCTATTTGAGAGTTTCTTTTTTATATTTAGGACCAAAGACCTCAGGGTGACTGACAGAGAGCTGTTGCCAAAGGCCAGCTAAACACAGCTGCTGTTTGGTTTTGCCTCATATAGGAGAAGTCATCTTTTACACGAACCAAAACTGTGACGCTGGTGGGTAAAGTGTCTCTGATTGGATGGGTCTGTGAAGGGACTGGCAGGAAATGAGGCACAGACTCCAGCTAACCTAATCCCTCTGATTAAATGGCAGCAGAGAAAGACAGACTGTGAGGTCAGGTGTAACACAAAGCCTGGCGAATGAGGACTGACTCCTCAGGCCTTGGCCTGCTTCCTTGATCATGTGACCCTCCAGGACTCCCACTGCATCTCTTATTGGATGCTGAGGCAGAACTTTCCAAAGTCATTGTCCTCATTTACATCCTGTTTGTTTTTGGTTTTGATACTTTGGCATGTGTGTGTGTGTGTGTGTGTGTGTGTGTGTGTGTATGTGTGTGTGTGGTGGAGTATGTCATGGTTGAGTAGACCGTCACAGTACACCAGAGAACATTAATATTTGCTCACTGAGAATTTATTTAAAACATGATGTGTGTTTAGTCCTGCGGAACAAAATTGTGTCATTTATCAGAATTGTGTTAGTTATGTAATTCTGTCATTATATATACATTGTATTTTGTAATACAAATACAAAAATAATATGGAGGAAATTGTTATATCTAACTTTTGTATGGCTACTCTGTGTCTGTGTGTGTGTGTGTGTGTGTGTGTGTGTGTGTGTGTGTGTGTGTGTGTGTGTGTGTGTGTGTTTTTTTACACTGCATGTACATGAATTCAGACTCCTTTCACTTGACCAGAACCTACACATGCAGATTCTGCAGCATGCAGATTCACATACAGTATTCTTCATCTCTTCATAAGCTGTTGTGCATGTGTGAACTCAATTAGCGGATAAATGCAAACTGAAAATAGTTTTTTATTTCCTGGAAAAAAAAAACTGCAGCTGTACGATGCAGAAGAGGAAAGTGAGCAGCCCTCAGATAGCGCTCAGAGTTTTTCAGCCTCCCGTCCAGCCCTCCCCAGATGTGCCGACACCAAGGAAAACTTTCCCACAGCGTTCCCAAGCTCTGAGTCTCTGTCTCACCCTCTCCGCTGGCGACTGGGGAGGCATGAATATGCAACAAAGCACATTAGATAGCAACACAATAGCACCTCACTTAGAATGCGCAGTTGTCCACACAAAGGACTGTGTTGCATTCCTTGAATGGAACAAGTAAGATTGGAAGCAAAGGAGGCATCAGTTCATATTTCCTGGCATGGATCACACGGTATGAGCAATTTTTGGAAAGGAACTGTTTTTTTTTCTTTCTTCTTTCTTCAGGTGAAATTTTCATGATGGTCCTTGACATCTGTGTTTATGTGTTGCTGCTTCTTTATCTCAACTCTCCAGAGTAGATTGAGGCAGAACTAATTTTCAGCTCATAATGTTGGTGTAGTTCTTCATTCAAACTGAGGACTTTTAAAACTGGATGAAACTGGTTATAGCGACAGACAGTAAAGCCAGTGGTGAGATAACAGTTGGCGGGCTGTCGTGTTAAGGTTATGCCCGAGGTGAAGGCACACTGTGTCATCACTCCTGAGGATGGAGCACCTGTGTGACCACTGACCTCCACGTGAAATAACCTGGAAGTAGATAAATGCAGATTACCCTCTGTGTACACACTGCATAGGAGTACAGTGCTGCTACATTAATTTAATCCTAAACACAAAACCACAGATTTGGTGACCGACTGAAAGGAGAAATTTGTCAGACAACCCTGTTGTCGTCTAATGCAATATTTTCCAAATCATTGGGTCCTGATTGAAGTGGGTTGTGAGATTCATCTGGAAAAAAGGAATTCAGTGCAATACCTTGCGTCCCATCTAGAGACATTAACACTAAAAACACTGCATTGGCTAGTGTGTGTGTAGTTATATTGAAACATATTAAAAATGATATTACATATGTTTCACGTATGTTAGATGGCCTACATTTTCATGTAAGGTGGGCAACAGAAAATGCATTTACTTATTAAGTGGGATCTGCACCTGAAAACTTTGCTGTAATGGACCATTTGACTTCATCTCAGGGTCAGACACTTGATGCATTTTGTCCAATACATGCTGGGTATTCAGAAAGACTAGCTGCTGTCTTGGGAGTATCCTGTGTGAATCTGCTCAATCCCATTTCCACCTCAGGTGGTGTGTGGAGATCATTCTGGGGCAAAATGACTGCCCTGCAGCAGCCAGGTGGGGGCTACATGGGGGTGGGCAGAGGAGAGTCATATCTTCGGCTGTAAAGGGCTTTGAGATCCTTGAAGAGGAATGAAAGCCACCCTGTAAGTGCAATTTATTACGATTCATTCAGTCACTTCAGTTTTACTTAACTGAGTTTTGAGTTCAGACTGAAGCCTTAATTTGGGGATTTTTTTCAGATCCGAGTGCTAACATCCAATGAATGGGTTTCGAAGTTTAGGAGTGATTCAGTGTTTTAGTGATTTCACGGATTTTTATGTTTTTTTCCACATAAACACACCATTAATGGCATAGGTTGACAGATAAGTAACAGATTAATTAGTAATAAGAAGAGACCTAAGAGGGGAATCTAAAATTATATTAGTTGTCCTGATATGAATTGTTTAAACAAAACATATAGTATAATTGTGGATTATTTGACCAGTAGAGAGAGGGGGGGTGTGACAGGAGAGGAATAGCTTGGGGTAAAAGGTAAGGTGTCACAGATCAGGATCAGGATCAGGACTACCTGTGTATGCTTGTGTGTACAAATTAATTATGCAATCAATTTCCTCCAATATATTAGTGTGCTGTACAAATGCTTACTACATAGCCTGGGCCATGTCTTCAAGCTGCATTGAAGTGCTCTATCTAACCCTAAGTTTATATCTTTTCAGCAGGTATATCAGAAAGCAGTCCATACATCTTTAGGCCTTTTTCAGGAGTAGGTGTCATTAATGTTCAGAAGAAACATGCCCACACTTTCATTTTGCTTCAGTGAGTTTGCTTGAGCTCTGTGATCTGGATCCAGGCATCGGAGTATTGGAGTAGGTTTAGAAGCGTGGAGGAGTCAGACAGGGTCTTCTGCTTTGCTCGGAGGGCTCTTTGCCTTAAGTAGTGTCCCGAGGATGACTGAATTCATATCCACAGTGGTGCGATCCGTGGGCATTCTCAGAGTATGCAGACTGCTGTTCTTCTTTCTTCATCTACAGGAAGCAAGGGGAATCTCCCTACCCCGTCACAGGTCCCACAATGCATGAGAGAAATGTTTTACTACATATTCAGTGATGCCGCATGTCTTCCAGTCACATGCAGCCTCAATTGTACTAAAGCCACACTAAAAAGGTCATTTCCACGTACTGACCGTGTAGGTCGGGGATGAGGGTGGGTCAAAAACTTCCACTTTGCAGACCAGCCAAAGTAGGAGGTTATTAAAATCTGCCAAACTTGATATATCAGCTAATTAACTAGCTGGCAATTTGCTAGTTACTAGTTGCCAGTTTTAGCAAGTAGTTGTACTGGTTGCCAGCTAGTGGCTTACCAGTGTGAGAGAGACTGGGTGGAAGTCATTAGTATGGTAGATACTAGATGAGGCTGAAGAGCCAAATGTGTTCGTAAAAAGTCTACGTAAAAGCAATGTTACAGCGCTGTGTCCTGTTAACATTATCATAGTTACTGCCACTCAATTAACGAAACGCTAAAGCTTACTACTGATAAGGCTTACATTAATATAACTAAAATACGGTAAATGAATATACAAAGGATAAAGCGCTGTGAAGAGCGTGCTGTGATAATTTCACATACAAAACAACATCTATCTGCGATTTAGGCCTGGGTATTTTTAAACGAATGTTTGTTTCAAGCGTAGGGGTCATTATCATAATTAATTGAAGCATTAACGTGGAAACAAAAGCCTTGCTTTGCGACTCTTGAAAATGACGGGACCTGTTTACATTGTAATTACGCTGTCTGGCAAAGCGCTTTATTTTTCAGACAGATCTTGGCATTCGTGCTCTATCACGCTTTTCAGCAGCTTTCTTGATTCCGGCCCGCTGTTTCGTTCCAAGATGGATCGTTTCTGTAGGGCTTACATTACAGCGAGGCCGTCGCTATTATGATTATGGCCGTAATGGCCTATTTTTGATCGAATAACACCGACGGCATTTCACACGTCTGTCGCTCCGCCGCCCGGAGGAGGGACGGGCTTTGGGGTGACCTGAAATTGCTAATTAAAACGGACAGTGTTTCGCATAAATAAGAAATGACACGGACTGACAGCTGGCATAAAAATGTGCCAGGCCACTGCTGTTTACAAGATGTGTGAATAACAGCGGATCGCAATTTATAAAAGGCGAGCCACAACAATCATCACCGCAAGATGGATTTTCATATAAATCTGTGTACGTGTTATTCAGTAGCCGAATGTTCATTCTTATTCAGACACTGCTAGTGTAGCATACAAGCGATATGATATGCATGGTTACTCAAAGACGTCGTGCACCTCAATTAAAGCAATATGACAGAAATAATAGAAATATTCTTCTTTCAGATTTCATTGCCATACTTACATGATTGTCTACAGTGATTTTATGTGAATTATTCACATCCTAACAGTGCTTATTATGCACTGAGCATCTCAAGCATTTCATATCTAATGTAGGACATTAAATAGCAAATATATTAATTTGTGGGCAGTAAACCGTTTAAGGCATCAAAGGTTTAAATTATCAACGAAAGAAAGGCATTTCAAATATGCTCTGATATTGGTCTTGAAGAGAGCAGCAGTATTGCATATGTGACTTTTAACCCAACTGTGAAAAAACACTATAATCCAAAGCAGTATTTTCTCTCAAATCAAATTCAGGTCTGTTTAGCCTCGTTGTTTCCTAAGATATCACTCCTTTGTTCTTCAGATGTTTTTTTTTCCCTTCATCCTTTTCAGATACTGGTGTGGGTAAACAGCGCAGACGAGCATCTCTTTCCCATGTTCTGCTGTTCTCATGTTTCCTTCTCTTTCTCTGTCTGCCAACATGCTCCAGTTAACAGGGCAAAAACAATTGCCACCGCTAATATGACTGCCCTTCCGAGGAGGTCACACTGAGCTGAGCTATTTCTGAGCAGAGCGAACTGTGTAATACAAGTCTTGTGATGTAGGGGTTCATTCATCATTTGAAATAAATGCCATTTGTCCATATAGGTGCTGGAGGCCTTATCCATACTGCTTTCCACTGCAGATCTTTTTATTGCCTGATGTGAGCTGATGTGGGTCGTGGGTCAGATGACACCAGTTTTTACTTCTCTCTGCTTCTGCTAAAGAGCAAGCTTATTCTGATGTGTAAAGGGGGCTGAAATGAATGCTTCTCTTCTCCCAGGCTAATTCTCGCCTTGTTTGCTATCACAGTGTGGGAAAGAAAAACGTCATTAAAGCACCAGGCTCACCCCACTTCTCAAGTTCTGTCCTGTTTAGGTAGAGCACGTCTGTCCTGTCTGCCTGTCAGGGAGGAGCAGTTTTAAAGGAGAGAGCAGATTAATGAAGGGGAAAGCTGACTTCCAGATCATGTTTTGAACTTGGATACACATAAAGTTTTACACTTAAAATATGGCTCAAATGTTACCTGAAAACAAAAAGGAGAATGCAGCTTCTTACAAGCACTAGAGGAAGACAAAGGAGGTACTGTAAGTGTCAGTGGTAGAGCTAGTGTCACTCTGGAGAGTGTTAGATTATGTTCATTATTAGATGAAAAACACTCTTCCTTTTTTCGGTCCTGTCATGTAGACTGGTCACATGTTTAAGGAGGAACTTGTGCAATACATAGCGAACAACTCAGCTCAGATTTTGAAATCAATGTTTAATAACTTTTGTTTTGATCCTCTCACCAATCTTGACAATTAAACAAAGAGTACCCTTTTGGAATTCTGCCCCAAGTAAGTAATTATCATTATTTATCTGTTTGGCAATTCCTCTCAGAGTGACTTACAAGGCAGATATGGAATGAGACATTAATGCATATTACAGGAGCAACAAGAACAATAATTACTGGTGTCTGTTTATAGCACAATTACTTGCCTTGTTATTACTACTGTTTAATTAAATCAGTACTTAACAATACTTAATCATAAGATTTACAGTGTGGCTAGAAGTCATAGTTTTAAAACATTGCATCCCATTGTTTTTACTCTTGGTGAATCTACTTTCAGATCAATGGTAATGAGCTATATTTTGAGTAAAATGGTAAAAATAACAGCGCGGGCATGGTACAGCCGTAGTATTGCCCCAGTAGAGAACAGTAATGTGATGTAAAAGCTGTGAACATGAGCATTCTTTTAAGTCTCAAAATGACAAACATGCTAATTTTCATCTTTGCAGATTAAAGTTCCATTTTTAAGGAGAGCTTGTGTTGAGTAATTCCACTGGGGCATGTATTATGAGCAGTGCAATGATTTAAAAATCCTTTAATGGGCAATATGAAAGGAAATCATCTTTTTAATTTATGGCAGATGCTCAGCTTGCAGTCATTTCGGCACATTGAGCCATTTTTTGGAGGAGATGCTCTTTTCCTTCACTTTTTTTCCGCCAAGGTCTTGCAGGAGCCAGATGACAGTTTCTGTTGAGCTGATCTATGTAGCAGTAGATCTATATTCCACCACTGTTTTTCCCTATTAATCCCGCCACTGTTTTCCCCTCTCTCCCTGCACGGAATCACGCCTCCTTTGATTTATTATATCTGAAGATGTTTGGAAAAGAGGGGATAAGGCAGTCGTAATTGTGAGCGTAGCCCTGCACCAACATTGGAATCTTCCCAATAAATTCTGCATCCTCTCATCTCTTAAAGAAAGAATTTTAATGAGAGCAGATCATTTAAAGAGAGAGAAGTGCAGGCTGCATCAAGGTTAGTGTGCAATTTCCTCTGCAAGCAGAAATGTCTACCGTTGCTAAAAATGGACCAGACCGTTGACTGATAAGACACACTTGCCATGCAGTTAATTAAATAGATGTCTGAATTTTTTATTTCCCAAGGTAAAAGTAGTAAATTATGACTGCACTCGCTAACTAGAAAATTTGCTGACATTAAATATATAAATATCCCGCTCAATAAAGATGCATCTGAAGATGGGATCCAGGGGCGTTTGCTTTGCAGGGGAGATGGCGGTCTTTGATGATTTCATTTTCCAAAGAGCCCCACTGTTCGACAGTCACCACGTTTCCTCCTGTACCGAACGCTCACGGCTGCGTTTTCCCTGAAAACAATTCTCCTGCGGGAGTGTGTGTGGGTGTGTGCGTGCGTGCGTGCCTGTGTTAGTGTGTGTAAAAGCATGTGTGTTTGAGCGTGTCACTCAGCCTGATGTCACCGGTTTGTCAGCACACTGACATTACCTTACATCCTGGTGCATCGTGCCGTTACCCTGAGCAGTGATTCCGCATTCGACCTTCAGACCCTGACGTAGAATTGCACATCAGGCAGTGTGAACTAACAACATAAGCGCCGGCAGCACCCTGAGCTAAAAGCAGCCTGAGCACTTAAGCTCCGGCTCTGCCCCCAGCACCACAACCTACCTGCAGTGGATTGCCTTGCGCTGGGGTCAAAGGTTAATTCATTCTTTGCCATCAATTCATTCCCATGGGACTCAGGTAATCAAACAGCTCCTGAGCATTCAAAATTGGAGTAATATAGTATTTGAAATAGGTACAGACAGCCACAGAGGCCATTACTGTTACTGTAAGCTGCATAGCCACTGCCTTGCTAAACTGGACAGGGTGCATTGTGCACTGTATTTTATTATTGCCCCTCACTGTGTTGTGACTCGCTTTACATGGGTGGCAAGATCATTTTTAATAGCGTCCACGCTGACGTCAGTATAAGCATAACTGAATTTACATGTTTCTTTTTAATGCTCAGCATTGTTTCAACCTGAAAGCGGATAACCCAGCCTGATACATATGTTGTTTTCCCTGAAATGTCCTCAGCAAACAGATTTTCTATTAAGGTGTAGCAGAGCATGGATTGTTCATGCTGCTTCTTACAAATGTGTTTATTAGTATGAACACAATCCTGTGACCTTTTCTCTAAAGATCTGATTCTTGTGATAGAGGTAAACCCCATTCAAGAAACAAGTGATAACAGGAACGCTATTTAAGATCCACAACTGTGTTGCCAGGCAGGTATTAGCATATAATCAATACCACACCAACAAAGGATCTCCACAGTGCGATTTCACTGTTTTGCTAAGTTCTCTCATCTCAGGCCTTGTAAGCAACATGCTGCAAAAAAAACAAAACTATTCCAGGCATTTAAAGAATTCAGCTTCTAAGGTTAAGGACTTTGAAAAGCAAAGGCATAGGAATCACTTCCAGCACCTCCTATTCCATAACTATTACCCACAAGGCTTGCATTTCCTTTCAAATCTATTGAGGATTAATGTGTATAAATTATGCAGTCATTTAGTGGGCATTTCTTATTTATGAATACAAATAGCCACACTGATAGAAAAACTAATTTATGTGACTATATGTGTTACTTAACATGTACAGTCTACGCCGTAATAGAACTGTGTCTGTATTTTTTTTTTTAATTAGTCTACAATTGCCACTGCCACTCAAATGAAATGCATGATAGGACATGACAGTAATTTATTCACAACCTACATTTTTCCAATAATAGACCCACATATGACTTGTGATTTTCACTGTTATATAAAACGCTGAAACAAACATACAGCTCACTCTGTTTTAATTTGGCACGGGTTAATAACATAATGTTAGCAGCCCATTGTCTTTTACTGTCTTCATTGTCAGTTATTAGCAGCTTCCTTGAGGCCTGTGAGAAAGGCACAACATAAAGAACTTTCAATTATGTGCAAAAAAAGCAAAACAAAAACAAAAAACCTTAGGCCACTTCTACTGTGAAAGGCACTGTGTGCAGCTCCGAGAAGAAAATTTGTGTCATTGAAATGAAATGCTTTTGTGGTGCTAGAAGGTTCTTGTTTTTAATGGAATTACAGAGTGTGGCACGCTGAGATGATTAAAATCTGTATTCCCTGAATGTGTCAGGCAAAAATCAATAACTGCGAGCACGGCCGCTCTGCATGATGGGTACTCCAGGCTCGCCGCGAACTAATAGAAAAATAATAATTAAAGCCAAATCACCACATTAATTTGTTTTCCATCCGTCTCAGGAGAGATCATCTTTACTAGTTCTTTTGGTAGCTCATTATACTTTCTAATTATACTTTCTAATCAAGACTCTTTAAAAATCCCTGTAAAGGAGACAGGCTCCGCGCCCTTCCCCCAGTGCGCTTGCATTGCCGTCATTGTACTTGCACTTATTATGTTACAAATGGCCGAGGTGAAGCTGACATTCTCGCTGCGTGCGAAAGCGCTGCGAGGCGGCGACGGAGCCCCTAATGAAGGAGCCTTTGAGCGCTCTCCCCATGCGCCGTTACTAATGAAGATTCTCCGATACAAAAACGAACCCGCTGGCGCCTATCTGCCAATGGGGAGAAAAACAGGACGCAATCCGAATCTCTCTCCTGCAGCTTCTGTTTATCCAACGGAGCTAGCCTCACGCAGTTCGTCTGCAAGAGGCGCATCCCTCCTTCAGCTGACCCCGTGTAAAGCGGCGAGCAGGGGGGGAGGGGGGGAATCAATGAACCCCCAACGTGGTGAATCTGCATAAACTTTTATTTTATTACTAAATAGCTGAATAAGGCTTTCCCCCTCTCTTCAGTTCAAGAGTATTTTTGTTTCAAGGTTATTTTACCCAATAAAATATACATTAATTTTAGGCTGGGAAGAGGAATAGTATATCGCTGTTAATGTTACGGTAGATATAGTGTCTTTAGATCTATAGAAAAAAGACGTTTCATTTTAAATGAAAAGCAATTGTTTCTAAACATGACAGCTATATTATGAAATGATTGTTTCACCTCTAGTACATGGTTGATCATCGCGTAAACAGTAAACAATGCACAAATATAAAAACAATGTTTTATGCCCACAGCACACTCCTCTACATTATTTTAATCTGTGCACGCTGCCCGATTGCATCTCATTCAGTTTTGGGTCAGTTATAACTTTAACGAGTTGCAGATTTCATGTTCTCTGCTGCTGACTGGTGGGTTTATGGTGTTGTTCATTGTTAAATAAATTAATCCGCATCCCTGCTTTTTCCCCAGACTGGGTCAGAAGGACTTCGCTCAACCTGTTGCCAATTGTTCACAGACAGAAAAAAGCCAGCATTAGGCACAGATGGAACTCTGTCTAAGAGCTGCACGCTTGTGACAACATAAAGGAGAACTCCAGAGTTATTGAATTCCCTCAAACTGTACAAGTGTAATTCAACTGACAGATCAATTGGCCTCCTTTTCAAAGTGTCTTTCAGCTCGTTTCTATTCTTGTCATTTAGTTACAAAAAAAGGAAAATGTTTCAGTGACTCTACAAAGTCCATTTCTCCAATACTAATAAAGTACAAAGTAATAATGCAGATTATGTAAACACCTCGTTAGATACGGACAAAATCATTCAGTTTGGCCACTCCAAATATCAGAACATCTTAAATCTCAGCACAGTCTGGTGAACACTACCACAAATAATGAAAAGGGAAAAATGATATTGTAGACTATATTGCGCCAGTAGAAAGCTCACACTTAATATATGTGTGGGTTTGTTCTAAAAATGACATACTGAAAATGTATCCCATTTCACTCCTTCCATGCATATATATATATATATAGATGGGGGGATAACAGCCTAATCATCCTATCTACATCTAAGATCTACATAATGGAACAACAGTACATATGGACATAGCGTAATAAAAAATCCATATTAGACTACCTCTGACTATTTATATCTGAGGGCCAGTAAACTAATCCTTCCTCCCACCACCCAAATAGTAATCTGTGATTGGTGCTAATCTTACTGTTGAGATGACACTATCAAACTGACATCTGAAATCTGACATCGCACTTCACTCACATGCCAGCCATATTTTATGCATCACGGCGTGATTAACCTTTGAAGATATACCTTGCATAAATGTTTTTTTTCTTTTTCTGGAAAGAAAATTATTTCACGTATTCACTTTAATGTGGAATATAGTACTTAATGTAAAAGTATACTAATATAGGCTACAGATATTGAGGAAAAAATATAAAATATAATATTATCCAGTTAATTTAATGTGTGCAATATTCGTAATATTTCGTTTAGACGTTGTCACGGTGATCCGTTATCAGTACTCAGTATTTGTTTTTTGTGTATTTTCTCGTAAATTTACAATGCATGCAGTAGCTGATTTCAAAGAGATAGCTGATAGTATCTTGACATCGAAAGACGGCTCCTTAATGACGGTAGAACTATTCTTCTGCGGACAACGTGCATGCAAAACAACTGGACAAAATAAGCAACCCCAGTTCAGAACTTACTGACCGATCGCTTACTTTTCCCCGTAATATTTTTATTGCCGCTGTTTATTTATTGTAAATGCAGCTGAGTTCATTGTTAGAGAGCTTGTGAGCTGACGTCAGCTGGGTTCCTCGTAGTGAAGCGGAGCTGAATAACCTCGGAGAGGAGAGTCCTCCTTCAATCTGCGGCTCCTAACTAACGCACTCACTCACGCCGAGACTCAATTACTGCCCGATCCCCTGCGTTATTATCTCCGGCAACCGGCCTCCAACCACAGCGTCACATCTACAAGGAAAGGGAAGAGTAGATATTTAAAATAACACTTGGGAAAACAAAACAAGTAAAGGGGGGAATACGCACAAGTGTCCAAAGTAAGGTAAGTTGTGATTTGTTTAAAAGCGAGTAGTTAAGGTTTGCCAGCTAGCCGACTAGCTCGCTAGCGACGTGTGGTTAAAAGATTTCAGTCATTTCAACAGATACAACACAAGCTAACATGCTATAATTCTTATGCTAGCCCACTCGATACCTAGCCCAAGCTAGTTTCTCATGGTCTCTTGGTGTGCAGGTTGATTTTTAAAAAAAGGAAAAAAAAACTTGTCAAAAGAATGAGACGGTCGTAAACATATCGATTGCTGTACAGTTTGTGTTTTGTGACATGCCACACATTAAATAGTAAACTTTAACGTTTGGACCAGGTCGGTTTTGTTGTCGCTTTTTGATCAAGCTGGTGGCCATAGCCTAAGACTTGAGCTTTGAGTCCATGCGAATCGTGTCTTTGTGCTCTCACTGTGCTTTCAAAAAACCTCTTTCAAGTGTTAGTCGTAAAATCGTAATTGTTCAAGAGCTACTGCGATTCAGTTTTGATCTTTATTTATTTAAACAGAGAAATGTTAGTTAAACGAGTCTCAGGAGTCAGCGAAAGGTAGCCGGCTAGCTGGATAGCTAAGGGAACAGAGTAGCGAGCTAGCCAGCTACCTTATGGTCTGTCTCAGAAATGATGGCACAAAAAAATCTAACAGCTCTTCATTGACAAATTCTCATTTCTTAACCATAAATGATACATTTTATAGTTTAGCGTTTCTTTGGTGTTTTAGATATGTTTTCAATACGGTGTTTTTTCTTACGTTGGAGGAAATCCCCTCGCTTTAGAGAGTCCGCTGTGTGAGTTAGAGCCTGTCTTTTTCTCTTATCTTTTGTTGCTTCCTTATAAAGCGAGGCAGCTGCAGCCCGGCTGAGTTGTTGAAATTTATCCCTTTGTGTATATTACAATATCCTCCATTTTTTCTGCCCTCTAAACAACAAGCGCCTCGCCATCTTGGGCAATTGCAATGCCCTTATCTTTTCTCTACTTTTGCAAGAAACGAACCCGTGCTTCTTGAAGACAGAAAGTTACGAAATGTTTCAGGGGGAGACGGTGACGTCATGTGAAGTTTAAGCAAAAATATATTAGTGGGAGTATGCGTATCGCATTTTTTATGAATGCTGCCTTTCCAAAGTGTGAATGCATATTAAAGTTGACCTTTGCAGCACGCGTGTAACTAATTAAATAATAAGGGACATTTGTATGGGCGATATGTGAGGAGTATTACCGTCATTGTAATTTGGGCTGGATGACAGGTGGGAGACAGAGACCCCAGGAACATGTAGCCAGCGGTTATGTTATTCAGGAAACAAGCTGTAATATGTCATGATGAACTGGATTTATGTGTACATATATAGTAATTAGTGAATCATTATCTTGACACATGCATGAAAATATGTGATATCTTTGTTGAATTTTCGGCGATTAACACCTGAAACATTCATTTATTATTGTGATATTTTACGTTTCGTAGTACCGTGTACCTCACTTTTAGTGGAGATCTTTTAATGAGCCTTTAGATATATTTGAGTGGTTAATGTACGATCTGTGTGACGGGATTGTTAAATTGAAAATGAAAGCACATTGAATAGAATTGGTTTTGTATCGATTAAAGTTAATATGTGGAATGAGTATTACGTCTCGCATTCCTAATAAAAACGGTGATTTAAGGCGTCTTCGACAAGCAGTCCCATGCATTTTCAACAAGAAAGGGGAACACTTTTATCACTGAACATTATTCAAATGTAAACGCATTTTATCAAGGTTAATTGGACGAGGGCGTTTCTGTTACAATCGGATATAAAGTTGCACGTCTGTGTGTTTCCGCTTCTGTACAGTGGGCTATTTTAGTTTTTCCACCTGGGGGAACTGGTTTATTGTTAAAGACAGGTGAGAGACCTATTTCTGCGGTCTGCAGAGGGTTGGGCTGCGCGGGCGTGCAGCGTCGTTACCGTGGGCTTGCAGGTGAATGCAGAGATGCAGAGGTGTGCGATGTTGAGGTGGCAGATGGGGGCTGTTCGGTTCCACGGACCGCGTGAGCAGAACGATCGAACTCTCCGACAAGATGAGGTCGCGGCAGAACATCTTATTCTCTCCTGCTTGCATCTGGTGCCGAATCGGAAGTGGTGTGAAGCCTGACACTAAAGTCATTATTTGTCAGCACCAGTTTAGGCCTGAAGTGCAGCCTACCCTTGAGTTCATTAATTCGATCGTATTTCAGAGTTAGTCATGTGTTGATCTAACCTAGGCACCCGAGTTCAGAATCACAGATCTTGCTTTTTTTGCAAGTACTTTGATATTGTGGCTCTCTTACCACTTTGCGGTTGCGATATGATGCTAGACTGATGTGACAGCATACCAGCCATACCTTGTGTTGGTCTTTTTAATCTGACGGTCTGCTGATCTTTGTAGTGTGCCAGACAGCATCAGTACCCACCCCCGCACCCCCCACTTACCAATTTAATTTCTAGCAGACATTGTACCAGTTGGTGTTGTAGGTAATATGCTGTAATTACTAAGTGTAATTTCCTTGTCAGTATGTTTGTTTATTCCTGACAACAGAGCAGCTTTTAAAATGCATCAGTAAAGTGTGGATTTGTTTTTCTTCTGAAGGCAAGCCTCAAACGAGGAGCTGTGTCTTTGTCAGTATTTGCCGAAGCATACGAGATGTGCTACACCAAATGGGTAGTTCCTTAACTTCCCTTCTCAAAACTTTGCAAAACGTGACTTGGCTTCCAGGCTTGACTGGCAGCAAAGTTTAATAAGGCCAGTATTTCAAACAGGATCAGGGCTTCAGCGTATCACTACAGCCCGAATAAGCGCCGAGGTTGAACTTTGAGGCTCTTGTAATGAAAATAGCCATGACCCGACAGAGATCTCACTGCCAGTTGGCAGCTCCTCTGAAGAGAGCCCTGTGTAGCCGGGCGCCCGGACGTTTGCACGATATTGTGTTCATTCCTCTGACAATGAACAGGCGAAAAAGCTGCAGCGGCGTCGTTTTAGCAGAGCGCTGCTGATCGAGATGCTGATGGCCCCCACCTCCCTCCTCTTTGTTAGGATATTTACCGCAAAGCTGAAATGGAAAAGGAGCAGATGTTTCGCCCAACATCCTGATGTGCGGCTTTTCTGTGGGGACTGCATTCCTCTCATCTTTCTGATACGCGGGCCTGACAGCTGCTGGATCTCCCCGAGCCAGGAAGAGGCCATTACCAGTATCAACTAAATGAAACAGCACCAGCCTCTCTCAGTTTCAACTGCTGCTCTGTTGTTGCTTTTCTTTTTGGCCCGGTTGGAAACACAGAGAGGCCTTAGATGAGTGTGTGCTGTGTTATCTCACTCGCTTCTAAGGCCACGCATCTGTTGGGGCTTGTTTTTGATGTTGTTTTTAAAAAGGGAATTGTGTAGCGCTTTTTCGACCACATTGAAACCCGGAGATGACTTCATTCCCAGCTAAGAAACCCCTTTTAAAAGTTAGCTCTTGCGTGGAGACATTTTTTTTTTCAGTCGTGAGCACAATGCTTTTTGCAGGATGTTGATTTCTTGTTTTGTACAGAGGGAGAGAAAAATGTCTTCCGCTTGACTTGAGCATTCAAGGATTAAACATAGACATGCTTAAACCCCATTTGCATGTCTACCAGTGTTGCACCAAACCGTTGCCATTGACTAAGCTGATTAAGAGAAATGAGGATTTGGAGACCTTGCGTTTAAGGATGCTGAAACTGATGAAACAAGGACAGATTTTGCACAGACGATCCCATATGTACACTAGATTGTGGTGTAATCCTTCATTTGAATTGGGGTTAAGATAGGTGTGTGTCTATGCAGTGATTTATTTCATGTTTAAAATGAAAAGGATTTGAGGACTTTTTAGCCTGTTCAGCCTTTTGCTGCACATAGACAAATTATAAAGCTACCAGCAAGTTTTTGAGTGCTTGGCTGGTTCTTTCTTTTGTTTTTAATATGTAGGCCTGAGTGTTGCCTTGCTGTTCAATGTAGGCTTCAAACGGTTTAACAACAGTTTTCTCAAGAGCAAAGGATGGAAAATATCTAATTAATTCTGAAGTAGATTTATTTGTATCATATAGTGGGCAGTGATAAAGAGACAGCTTTTTAAAATTTTTGACCAAGACGAAGCACTGGCAGAATTTCATGTTGATGAGATTGGAGGGAAGAAGCACTGGATGGTTATACGCTGCTTACAGCGTCAGACCCTCCCCTGCAGCCAGGTCACACATATTCATTCACAACAGTTTCAGTTCTTAACCAATCTTCTCAATTAGACGGTCTCCATCCAAGGGGAGCCTCACTGTGGTAACTTCTTATGTGAAGTAATTGCTTTTGGTGTTTTTCTTCTGTATTTAGTTAGCAAAAATTCAAATTTTTTGACAGACACTACCACAGATAACACATACAACTTGATGAATTTTCAACAAGTCTTTAGCCAACTTGGCCCTCAAATGATATATATTTTTTTTTTGCTCAGGAAGCTGGGGGTTGTTCTAAATTAATACTGCACCTTTGTTGCATTTGCATAGTTTAGAAGCCTGCATTCTGTGTTTTCTGAAGTTTTGACAGAGGTAAGTTTTTGTGGGTTTGAGTTATCAGGTGCTTTAATTGGAGAGTAATATTTTTTGGCCTGTTGCTTGTATGATCACATTGATGGAGCTGCATCGCAAGCCCTTGCCTTTAGAGTAAAATCTGGTAGACTGTCGCAGAGTTGCAACCAGCTGATACTTACATCTTCCACCGATGGGCCGTGATGCTGGACCCCCAAAATTGCTTGGCATCAGATGTCGCATATTCTTTAAAGCATATATATGTTTCAGATGTTGATATCCAGCTTTGCTCCTGTAGATGAACAATAAATAAGCATTTAAAATTTATGTTAAATAGTAGAAATAAGTATGCTCAGTACTGCAGGTTACACTGATTTTTGGTTCCTTACCTAGTAATAATAGAAGTGGGGTAGTTGTTAGTTTCCTGATAATGTGTTGATCTGTTTAATGGCAGATACATGTCAGAAACAGCTTTTCAAAGGCTTTGAATTTATTAAACCCACAATGGTTTGTAGTTTATGAAAGAAAAACCACAGTACACATGTACACATGTACATTTTGTTGTCACTCATATGGATGATCAAAATAACAAAGTAAATTAATCTCATCATGTTGTATCTGATGAGCCTGATTTACCATTTTAACATGTAAGACTTGGTAGGTTTTTTGTGATAAGGCTGTCCTTAATGCACAGTATATTATATATATTCCACTGAGCTGTAATGTTGGTTTTTGAAATGCCTGTTCCAGTGCTGTTATGTATCCACAATTTTGTACATATTTAAAAGTATACACATGATAATGTTAAAAGATGTTTTGTTGTAGTTACACGTCTGCAAATTAGGTTCCATTGTGATGATCCAGTAGCATCATGACACTAACACTCATCAGTCTTTTTGCCGATAGTTATCCACTTCCCTTTGATGTGTGAACATTGTGCACCTCTCTGACTGCTCCTTGCTCTAAGTGATCATAAGAAAACAAACTGGCGAGTATTGTCTTTGGTGGTGTTCAGTTTTCATGGTTTCAACCTTTCTCCCTGAAGCCACTGGCATATTTGGTATTGGCAGAGCAGTGAATTTATACTTTGCAGAGTCCAGTGCAATGGGGAGCATGATCATTGGTAATAAAATTTAAAAAAAAAACTTGATATTTGTAATTCTGTTGGCCTCGCAGTGGGATCTTTTGGCTGAGAATGGCACCCAGTTTACAGCAGTGAGGAAACGTAAGCAACTGGGGTAGAGGTCTGTTTCTCAGCTTAGGGAGACCTGCAAAGACCATCAGCTGAAATGTTGTTCTGCAATTGTGGAAAAAAAAACTGGGCAGAAGCTCCAACAGGATTGGCTGAGGGTTTGTGAAGCCCGTGGTCCTCTAGAAAGGAGCTCACTTAAACCGCGTCCTGCGCATTAATTGTTTGTTTATGGCGCTGAGTGCATTTGCCCACGTGAACGTTTCCTTTGGCGGCACTTTCGCCTCGGACGAGGTGGGATAGAATCGATTTATCTCCGAAAGTAGGCTAGTTGATGATAATGAACTGTTGCGTGCAGGGTAAGTGAAAGTCTGTAATAAAGCATTGCTCATCGCGAGGCCCATCATTTGAAAGGCTCCGGCAGAAACTGAGGTGAAATAAATCAGATTAATCTCAATGTGTTATGCGTGTATCCACGTAGCTGCCAATGAATCAAGCAGTAACCAGATACCCAGCTAGAAGGTCACTGAGTTTGCCTCATATTTATTCACATCTCGCGTCCTTGAGAATTGTCTCTGGAAAAAAATGGAACAATAAAATATTGCTACAAATCACAGGCTTGTAGGGCGAGCTATTTAACATGATCAA
The DNA here is from genome assembly GCA_019176425.1 of Megalops atlanticus. Taxonomy (NCBI): domain Eukaryota; kingdom Metazoa; phylum Chordata; class Actinopteri; order Elopiformes; family Megalopidae; genus Megalops; species Megalops atlanticus. The sequence goes on along the minus strand of CM032889.1, from coordinate 31,848,825 downwards.
AAATAGCGGCCTGGCATCTGAATGCGTGGAGTATTCAATGCTGTTATTAAAATATTGCTTCAAAAGCGTATTTAAATGCTACCAGCCCCAGTGGCCTGATTAATACAGGTTGCTGTGAACAAGTGTTTTCATTCCCTGAATATAGCCTATATAATCTTATTACACATATAATTGTCTGTAGTCTTGATGTTATAATTATTTTATATAATTTATAATTACATAAATGGAGCCTGTACATTTATCAACATAGCATGTTGCTGAATATAGATCGATGTCAGCAAAAGTGCATTAATTTGATGGATTTTTTTTTTGTAAAGCACTTGTTTTTATCAAATTTCACAGGCTTACATCAGTCACACTATTAGAGTCACCAAAGTTATTTCGATACCTTTTTTTAAGTGTTGGCCAGAGACGTGTGTTTTTGAAGAGACTGAAATACCATGACTATAACTCTGACATTGCCCCAGGTTCTTTGTTTACACAAAATATAAATAAACAGAGTCACGCCAGCGTATGACATCGTTCCACTGGCTGCCTGTTTGCAGTGGGTTTTTGTCCAGAAGGCTTCTTCCTTTTTTTCATTTACAAAGAGAATTTCAGAGAGAGAAAGAACTCAAGGTTATTTTCGTACAGGATGTCACGGTGTTGTTTTTATCTGGGAAGGGTGAAAAGGTTTTTTTTCTTTTTGAGTGGAGGATCACTTCATTTTTAAATTTGTGGAGGGCATTATAATGATTCTTTTTTCGGGACTACAGCACTTGTTTGAATGAGCCACCACAGAGAAATCTTCAACCTGCTGCTGTTGAATAGGAGTGGAATAGTGCTTTTTTTACCCTCCTCTGGATGAGTTTTTCGGGTCTTTTTAAGAAGCATGCGCCAGACCTTGTAGGTAATTGTGGACGCTATTCTGATGGAAACTGGGCAATAATTATGTTTACACCCTTTCTCTCTCCCTCTCCCTCTCTCTCTCTCTCTCTCTGTTTTTGCTGGTTTCTCCCTCCCCTTCCCTACCCTTTTTCCTCTAGCATGCACTCATTAATCAAAGACGCTGCTCTCCTGCTGTGGGCCAAGAGGTTCATCAAATTGGCAGCCGGTTCACTGTATAGAACGGGAATCCGGGGCTCTTAATGCACAGACATAAATAAATCTGAGGTCTTTGAATGCAAACCCTGGAGGTTAATACTGTATAATTCAATGTCCTCCCTTTGTTTTTTAATGATTGATGTTTTTAAACGTGAAGAGGTTGATGCGATTCCCTTAGTGGGTCAGCGTTGACACTCCCTGATTGGCTGAGCTGCTGAAGTATTAGGGTGGAGGTTTTAATAGGAGTACGCCACGAGAGATTGGATTTTTTTTTCCTCACTCCCTCATCCTCTGCTCGCTCGGTTTTTTTTTTTCCCTCTTGGAAGATGATTGTCATGTTGCCTGTGTTGGAGCAGGAATACTCCAATGACTGAGCACTCCCCGCTGCGTTAATGGGGGCTGATGTTTGAAATGCCAGTAGTTTTGGCCTGTTTGTTCTGGTGGTTACCGCTATTTGCATCCTTAACCGAAACAGCGAGGGGGGCCCAGCGACACAAGTAAATGACTGAGATTTTTGCAGGGGGTGTAACTTTAGGGCGTGGCATGCTTGAACGGGCTGAATATTCATGATGTGAGAGTGTGTGGGGGGGGGGAAGCTGTTTGCTGGAAGGACACAGGCACTCAGTTGCCATTATAAACCATTCCGCTCACACACTGAGAGCAGGCTTCTGCATGCTCCCTTGTATGTATTGATCTCCTTCTTGCATTTGAAATCTGGTCACTGCTTCCACAAAGGCTTTTCATTTTAGCTGCACTAGCGGCCCACTGCGACCACAATTTTAAATATTTAATTTTAGCCGAACGCTGTGTGAAATGACAAGGAAGTGGGGGTTGGGGAAGAAAAGACCAGGCGAGAATTGGGTCCTTTTAAGAATATGTGTGGGTCAGCAAAAGCCATAAATCTGCCTCATCACGCCTCCTTTATTTAAAGCACAGTGTGGAATCCATGCTGACTGGGAATGCCTGGGTACTGCCGATAGCTGTCCTCTGGCATTTCTGAAAGAGGCGTGGTTTGTTCTTTTGAAGAGCATTTTGATGGTACTCTAAACGCAAATATTACAATGAATGTGGTAGCAAGCCAACAGGAAAAATGATAAGCAGTTCACATGTTTATAGTAATTTTTCTTGAAAAATTGATGAAAAATGAATGTAAAAAACATCTGCATCTGGCTTCATGAGTAGGGTAGAACTAAACCACTTCAACCTGTGAGTGACCAGCTCTGTGAGTGACTAGTTCTGAGAGTGAGGAGTTCAGCTGGAAAGGGGATTTCTTCCCCTTCAGTTCCACCTTGCTCAAACCAGAGTAAACAAACTTGAGTTTTATTGGATTATCCCACCCAGTGCTTGCTCTTTTTAGCCGTGCATTTTAAAAAGCAGCATCCGCAGCTCTGTGGGAGTGGATTATTCGGAGTAATCCACGCAACCACAGACAAACTCCGCACCATGCTGTTGGAGTTCAGTGGATTATTTTCTCCTAATGTGACCAGACGTTCCCTCATCCCAACAGGTTTTTTGTCTTTTGCTAATTAGGCCTGTAGTCTAAGTCTGCTGAGCAAAGGGGCTAGTTTCAGATTGTGAATTAGACCTGGTTGTTAACACAAAGCCGAGAGAACACCTCTGTATGGCTAGGATGCATTTATTTTTATGAAGTCAGTATAGTGCTTATTATAGAATGGAATTCTTTTCATTACCAGTTTTCTCTGCCAGTATTTGAAGACACTTTTGTGTAAGGTTTGGGGTTGTGCTGTTTGATGTGATTGAGAATATTTGCATATTAAAATGCTTGTTAATTAATAAAAAATCCACAGGTGTATTCTTTCTCATCAATACTAACCTGTTGAACTCAAGAATGTAAGAAAATAAGGTTGTTCATTGATATTATCTTTTTTTCTTGGGGTCACACATGTATTTTTTGCAGTTAGTCATTATTTAGTTAGGAACAAGTGGAGCGTTGTACGGTAGTTGGTGGGGGTTTGGGGCTTGATCTGAGCATTTAATCTTGGAAAGCTTGTGGCACTCAAATATTACCCTGGGTGATTTGAAATGCACATGAACAGTTGCTGCTGTGTTGAAGGGCGTTTGTGTGGGAAGGAGTATGACTGCAGTGAAATTCTGGAGCGGCTCTTTTGGCAGACGCGGTCTTTACCGCGGCCCTTCGGTGATTTCACCTGGGAGCTGCGCGAGGCCTCAGTGCATCACAGGTCCTGGAGGAAGCAGGAAGAGGCCGGAGTGCAGAACCCTCCCCTGGCGTACCTGTTATTCACTGCTCATTACCGGGCATGGCTTTCTCTGCAGGCAGACGCGCATTATTGCCTTTTTCTGTGAATGATGACAACGGAAGACAGCTGCAACACGAGACGTGCAGGCCCGAGCCGCGGCTCAGAGAGCTGCCGGGTGCGGCCTCTGTCGCAGGCCTGGGGAGTGACCTTTCTCCCTGTTAGTGCTGTGTGACTCATCTCCGTATAGCCTAGCGGAAAAGAGTATCCTCCCTCAGCCAGCGGTCTGGCAGTGTTGTACTGTGGATGCCGTGATCTACTGACTGTGTGATGTGTGGTAGTGTATGTAATTGGCTCCCCTTAGTTTCTAGGCTGTCTAGGTTAGCACAAGTTAACTTGTGGTCGTGATTGAATAGTATTTTGCTCACACTCGCTGGTCTGGGACTGTTGTTAGCCTGGTCTGACACTGTCGCTCATTTAACTTGCCTGGATACACTTCTCTTTTGCGGGAAGCCGCCCCTCATAGAAGCATCTGTTAAATGAATGTAATGTAATGTAACGTACTCAGCATGCGCTGTGTGAGATGTAAGCTTTCTTCGCACTTTGTTGAGGGTGTTATCGGCATGCGAGTAGCATGTGCACAGACGTACCCTCGCCTCCTCCAGGCTGTGGCAAATCCTCTGTGTAATCCAAATATTTAGAGCTAATTTAAGATCACGGCAGAGGCAGCGGCGTCTTTTCGGAAACAAAACATTCCCTCCAAATGACATCCCGGCACAATGGGATATAAAAAGCCCTGCATCTCTCACCTGTCACAACATCTCACGGGTGGATTTGATAAGCCGTGGTCTTCTCTGGCTTACTGATGGAGATTGGAGATTTGCGGAATGGAAGCGGGGGCTCTGAATGCTTCAAACGGGAATCGAGACCGTTTTTTCATTTCTTGGGTTCTGTCGATTTCTCTCGAAGGACAAGATATGACAAGATTAAAAATGAAAAAAAAAGACATTGAGAGGGCTTTAATCCATCAGTAGCTAAGCACATGAAAACCTACTGGGTCAGGGAAAAAGCAGTTAGAAACGAACGCGATTGTCACTGTGCGAAAGCCATAACGACCGTGTTATGGGGCCGGAGAAATTCCGCATTTTAGATTTATGAAAAGCCTGAGCTGTCGGAGGCCTGTCCGCTGTGATGAGAGATTTTGATTCCTGGTGATGAGGGTAACCCACGGCACCATTAGGGTGGAGGCATTTGTCTTTGTGCAGTTACAGTTTAGCTGGAGAGAAGGCAGAATGGCATCCTCAGGCCTTACCTGGGTTGCATCTTGTGATTATCAGTCCTTTTTTTTTCCCTTCTGTCTTTTTGAAATGCTGGTGCCGTGACCTATGTTTCCATCTGATGGAAGTCTGTTGTTTTATTCAACAGATGTGCGCATCCCATTCCCGTGAACTCTGACCCCTTCCACTGTCACTCAGTGTGGTTACACTGAGATCTCTCCACAATTCAAATTTTAATCCACATACGTATTCCACAGTGCGACAGTCCTGTCAAACACAAAACTCAGGCTATTTATTTAAACTCGATGATAATGCAAATCAGGCCCATACTGTGTAAATATTTGCGTTGTGGTTTGATGCCAACACAGAAAACGCTCAGTGATAAAGCTGTTTATGCCATATTCTGCGATGATTCATTTTCGTCTCTCTCTCTCAGATGTCTTTGTCATCTGGACTTTGTTTCCGTGAGCTTCAAGCTGTAAAGAAAAACACAATGACTCGGTTTTGGCAGATTAATTTTTTTTTCTCGGTTTCCCTAACAGACACATTATGAAACAGTGGCTCTGTGGTATGTAAACAGGCTCCTGATGGATTTTATACTGCGGTAATCAGATGTTGAAAGGGGGCTACAGCCTCTGGTCGCGTGACGTTGAGTCGAAAGATGTTTATGAGTGGATTTGTGGAGGAGCCAAGGCAACAAGCTTGTTTCTCCAGTTAGCGCACGAGTGATACCCTTCCTTAAGGTGAGTGAAAAGGGAGACGCTCCTCAGAAGCTGTTTGTTGGCCTGAAGCCATTTTGCAGGATGAGTTAGCCTGGCCTGCGGAGGAGAAGGCGGTGGCTGAAACAGGACTGTGGGAGATGAGCTCCCTTCGGTGATCTTTTTCACTGAAAAGACAACCTGAACATAAGCGTGAACATAAGATGGTCCGAAGAGGGTGTGTGAGAGTAGTTTAGTTTGCACAAAACTATAACAGCATATGACCACTATAACAGGCAATTCCAAAAGAGCAGGGAAGGCCTGAGGTAGCCCTGAGAGAGGATCTTTGGGCAGGATTTCAGACCATGCTAGTTTAGTTTCTCACCTGAGGCTAATACAGCATTGGTGTTGACCTGCGAGTTAAACAGCACCAGGTTTTAGGGACCATTCGTAATATGATTGTGTTCACATATGATCAATGGATGAGTTGCAGGTGTCAGTTTCACTGAACTAGTTTGCGTCACACTCTTCAGGTGTCAAAGAAGGTACAGATAAGCACTCCCTGTTAGCTGTTTCAGCTGTGCTTCATTTTCTCAGTATTTCCAAACCAAACAGCATACTCAGAAGCTCATATTAAACAGTCATTATTTGAATGTGTAACCTTGGGAACTCAAATTGATGAGTTAATCTCACTTTGAAACACCTGTCCCATTCTATTTCCCTTTGTAATAATGAAGACTAACAGGACATTTATTTCATGCACTGTTGACTAAGCTAAGAAAAGGCACAGGAGTCCTCACAGTGTGTATCAATTACTTGATAATTTGCATTATTTGATAAGACAATTGTTTGAATACATCAGTTATTACTGTTAACAATTTTGCATTAAACAGCTGTCAAAATATTTGTTGTGCACATCCCAAAATGACTTAAATCTTCAGAAACGAAGTCACATTGCATCTTATTAAATCACACGATTCACAATCACATTTGTGTTGTTTGCCTTCAGCTGAAACCTCCAAGCAGATATTGAGTGAAATGCATTGTGGGTCGTGGCCTCTATCTCTTCTGTCAGAGCCTTGTTTGAGTGACCTCGACCTTGGCTTCGTCATGCTCTTCGGATGAAAATAAATTCCTGACTATGGGGTGTAATCAGCACGGCGCAAGAAGTGTTTAGTTTGTGCTATTAGTCCTTAAGTTATTATCATTGTCATTTTGCCGTGGTGTATGGCTGCTGTCGCTGTTGCTGTAATTATGCGCGGTAATTCGGATGCAGGTAATGTATGTATTCCTGGGCTCCTAATGATGCTGCAGTTGTCGTGGTGATGCAGTAGGTTGCCGGGATGCTGGGGTTTTGAGTGATGCAACGAGGCCGTGTGTCAGGCGTGTGTGAGTGCTGCTGCTGGCACAGCGTTCGTTAACCGTGCGTTCCAGGTGAAACAAACCCAGATGCAAACTCGTAAGCGAAGTATTTGAGACTCACTGGTTTGTTCAAGATAATGGCAGCAGTTCTGTAAGTGTTGTGTTTTCTTGTTGTAAAAATCTTACACATCTTGTGGACGAAGTGAGAGATGTGGACTCCCAGCATTGTACCGGAGACAGATGTGACCGGAGTCCTCATGCAGCGGGAAATGCAGGATTGTTGGACTGTCAGAGACTTGTGTTGTACTGTCATTTTTTTTTTTAAACAAAAATGTGGGTCTTGAGAAAGTGAACACCCGTCTCAAGAAATATCATTCACTTTGGAACATTTCATCGATTAAACTCTTTAGCCCTATTTAATGCCTTTAATTTCAGCTGGTCTTGTGGAGAAAAATGTGTGAAACAGATGAGTTTCTCACCTATATACAGTATAACTTGTGGGGGTGTTGTTGGTTTAGTGCCTCAGGGTCCTTTTCTTAAAAGATTTGTTATCGGCCATGACCAATCACAGTGCAGAGTTCTTTGTTGGCCTTGGAAAAACAGCCTAGTGGCATGCTTTGCTAAAGAGCTGTGATCGATAATCTAGCTCTTGCAGAAGTGTGACAGAATAATGCAAGGGGTGGTCTCATGGGGCTGTGTGCTTCGATTGGTTTAGGGCCAGCAACAAAATCCTCTGTGATTGGCTGGGGCCTGTGGCGACCACTGAGGATTAATGCTGTTGCATTGTTGTGTCATATAAAGGTAGAGTCATAAATGTGCTTGACTTGAATTTGTGGAAAGTATGAAAACTTGATCATGGTGAGATGCATCAACCAGACATGCATTAGATGGTGTCTCTCCACCTCATAAAAACACAAGCAACTTTAAATTTCTTAAATTTCATTAACTCTCACTCAGTATTACGCATACATGTGTTGGTTTTAAACAGTTGTTTTTCAGTTTGATTTAAACACATTTTAGCATCATTGGATGGGAGGAAGTGGTAAAAAAAAATTGGGGGAGGAAGGACAGTGAAAAACACAGAAAAAGCCATTAGACCATTAAGCAGTTGGCCATTTTGGAATGGGAAATTTTGGCTGTTTCCCTGGACGAGAAGTGGCTCTACAAATGTCACATTGTGAGAAGCCGCTTTTTGTTCAGTTTGATCTCCCTGACAGAATTGCAGCAGCTCTTGGAATGTCATTCCCTGCTGCAATAGATTGGGTATTCCCCCTCAGGGCCAGAGCTCTTCTGTATTAGCATTTTTATTCTATTTTTATGGAGCTTTCAGGGACGAATTATGGTGAATAAATAAATCAATAAAATAAAGCAATTAAGCTGACTGTTGTCTTCTGTTTCAGTTTGCAGGGCAGTGATGTCACAGATCTGAAGACACTCCTTGAACAGTAAGTGTTCGGCCTTATTGGGTGTATTTCAATCACCCCCTTCTGCTCTGAGTAGCTCACTGCCACTACTCGAACCCTTGACCATTTGAGATCATGTCTTGGTTTAAACGTTAGGGTTTACTGCCTTCCTTTAAATAGGAAAGCAGTAGGCGTTGAAAGCCACTTCATTCTAAAGCTGTCTTATGATGTCACACCCTTTTCCTATTTGAATACAAAATTGAGTCTTTTAATGGAGTGGGTTTAGACCGCAAAACAAATGTTACTTTGAATCGCCAGGCTATTAATCCCTAATATTGCAATTAGTTTTTCTCACATGAAAAGTCAGCCTCAGAGCTACTGAAGTTACTGAAATTAGTGCTTTTTTCCCTTCATTTTCAGCCCTGTGTTTCTTTTTTTGGAAGGAAATTAATTATCCTCAAAACTGAGTCATTTAGGCTATAGTTGGAGCTTCTCCCCATCTGTGTTTGTTTTTTCTGAATGTAGAAGTGAGCCGTTTTACATACCGTTGATATCAGTGTTTGCATGGGTTAGTCTGCAGTGGGTTGCTGGTCCCCTGACTGTATCAGAGGGAAGCTGAGATCACTGGCTCCAGTCCCGCCAGAGAACATGCCTTAAGTTTCTGTCATTACCACATGTTGTGAGCAGCGCTTGTCTGGACAACTTGCAGTGTCTTGCAAGTATGTAAAGTGCATGTTTACTGAGTGCTGCCCTCAGATAGATTCTTCAGCTCTGGCGTCATGCAAATCTTGCAGCCTTGTGGATTTGGAGTTATGTCAGCAGGGAGGACGACTGGAGCACAAACGGGCTTTACCGACGGCAGCATGCAAAGCACAGACTGGCTAACTCAACTGCTCACAGGCACACACAAGGGACGTGTGCTTACTGAGTTCAGTCTTACTGCAGTTCGATGCATGTGGTCTTAATTTTGAGTAACTCCTTTAAGTAAGTAGCCTGTGATGATTTGTTTTTTTTGTTTAACACACAAGTTCATCAACAGCGAGGATTTATTAAAAGTGTTGTATAAACAATGCAAGTCTGAATATTAATTTGTTTTCCATTGAAGGGAGGTTTAAATAATTAGCCAGTGTTACGAAAATGCAGAAGTGTGTGTTTAGGTTGAATTCGTCACCGAATTTATCTCCCTGGTCAAAGTTCCCCTGTGACATTTCATTTATGAAAGCTGTGATTGGCACATTGTGTTTCAATTCCAATATTGCGCAGTTCACAGGAATTTGGGCTGGGTCTGTGGGTTGGTCTGTGAGGTTGCACTTCCCTGTGCCGGCAGAGAAGGATTCACCAAGCCTAAACCATTCACGCAGAAGGGAGAACATCACATGCAAACAGCTGAGCTACAGTGAAAGGACACCATCGACTGGGGCTGGGTGTGAACCTGATATTATTATTAGTTTAAAACAACTAAAATTATGCTATAATGTAGGAGCGCCAGTTTGTGCATGTGAAAACATGTTTGTATGGCGGTGTCTCTGTGCATTGCTTCTGAGCTTTTAGATGGCATACCTGGAAGGCATTCAAACAGTTACGCTGCAGTTATACCTCTTTGTATTGTGTGACTAGTGAGAAGGGTAAAAAGAGCATCTCAATTCCCAGGAGGGATTCGCAGAAACTTCATGTGTCGAATCTGGTTACTTGCGTTTATGAAACGGTTTAAAGGAACAGAAGGTCTGTGTCGCAGTCATGTTTTGGTATCAGCATGTTTGAGCCGGAATGAATGCCCCTAGTAACGTTTTTCGTGGGACGTTACGAGCCATCTGTGGCTGGATAAGATGTCACCAATAGCAGGGGATGGCCTGACGTTACTGCCTGAGGGATTGTGGGAAGGTCTGGGGTTCATTAGCATTCAGCACCGAGTCCTTCAAAGGAGATCCAGCCACTTCCAGCAGAAATAAATACTGCGCAGTAAACCTGTTTTAAGCTGCGGAGCCTTTCAGCTGAGGAGCCAGCAGCTTTAACATTGTTCTTATTTTTAATAGGGTTGCGTTTCAGTGAAATATGAAAACAGCAATGGAGTGGCGTCACCTGACGATTAAAAAAAGGCATTAGAAACATTTTAGACTTGGTTCTTTTCTGTGATGTGAGGTATAAAGGATATATTACGTATTAGGTGCATTTCTTAATATTGATACCACAAAATAGTCTGAAAACCTGTTTCTTTTGAATGATTGTACATTGCCAGGTTGAGCAATACACATTGCTTTTAGCGCAATGTCGTTATTGGGGCCCGTCAGCGGTTGACCCTGCCAAAGGACAGGTCACGTCATCCTCTGGGCCCCTGGGAGACGTCACCACTGCAGGAATAAGAGATGAGGATCCCGCCACCTCTGCTCCGGCTCATCCAGGCCCCTGCCCCGGAAGGCTGGGCAGATTGGCGGTAACCTTCAGGAGGCCTGCGAGCGTGATTATCTCGTGGGCGTACGTGGGAGAGGCCTGGCTGGGGACCGTATCGACTGATGCTCCGCTTTGAGATCACCTGCCTGTGAAGGACAGCAGCTGATGCTTCTGCAGCATATATTTTGCCAATCTCTTTTTTTTTTAAGAGAAACTCTACATCCTCCTGAAGGCTGGCGGTGTGGCCGCCTTCACACGGTGTGTCCCTCAATCAGCTGCTGACCGGCTTCGGTAACACCGTGTGCCTTAAACGCCGGGCTGCACTCCCAGTGCTGCTCGTCAGGCTCAGAGCGAGGGGGAGGGAGAGAGGGAGGGAGAGAGGGAGAGAGAGGGGAGCAAGGGAGGGAGTGAAGGAGGGAGGGAGGGAGGGAAGGAGAGAGTGAGGGAGAGAGAGAGGGAGGGAGCTAGTGAGTGAGCAAGGGAGGGAGGGAGGGAGAGTGTGAGGGAGGGAGAGAGGGAGGGAGGGGAAGGCCCTTGTGTACAGGTGGCTGCTGTCGTCCCGCCACAGCGTTTCAGAGCTTAACGAAAATGTCATTTTTACATTGCGGAATATTTCCCATAGTCACGGCACTGCGGAGGCGTTGGCGGGGACAGGCTGTCAGGAAGAGCTGCAGCTTCCTGATTAGTTTTGTGATGCTGCCAAATCTGTGCAAATAAAAACACAGAAAGAAGAACTCTCACTTCACATACCTACACCTGTACAGTTTACCTTCTCAAAAACACTAAGCGAGAAACTCGAAAAGACACATGCACCCTGGCCAGGAGAGAGCATGTGAGAGTCGCTCAGGGAGCCGAACATCTGTAAGGTGAAGGAGAGGACCGCATTAGTGCTTGCGCAGGCAAATCGGCTCCATCTTTCGGAATGCGATGGTTTAATGACAAACACCCGGGCGCAGGGAAACGCGGGGAGGAAGGGCGCGTTGTGAAAGTAAGCAGCAGGAGGTCAGGGAGATGTCGGAGAGCAGGGGCCTTCGGGTGGTGTTGCGTCAGCCTCGCAGTGCTGTCTCTACAGCAGGCTGTCAGTGGCAGGACTAAGCCTGCTATCTGCTCAGAGGCAGGGGTTGCGTGCCGAGGGGGTTAACAGGGTAACTCAAGCGTATTAAAACAAAAAAAAGGACTTAATGCGTTTCTCACACTACACGGATCCAAACTGTTTCTGACAGGTAATGGAAAACTAGAAACCCCATGCAAACCTGACACTTTCCAGCAAGTCTGTTTGTGTTTGGATGGTTTCAAAAAAAAAAAAAAAAAAAAAAAAGGTTGCAAAATATACTTAAGTTCAAGGAAGGTGTAAATGGCTTGCACAAACGGTGCATTTTGAGAGAAACCACTACAGCTAAGCTTAACCTCAAAACCAGTTAGGGGCCGTTATCCTCAGCTATTTCAGTGCAGTCTAGCTCTTTGTTTTGCATTAACACTGTCGCTGGCAATCCCCGTTGTGTGACTACACAAGTTTTTCCGGGCTCTTGTAAAAAATCTGAGTTATGTGTGCTTTTTAAAGAAGAGTCTGTTTCCGTGCTTCTCTGTGCTTCTGTGGCCCTGTTAGCACTACAGAAACGTGTGAAAACGGCACCGCTACCACCCGCTCTCTCTCTCTCTGCTCTTCCTTACAGTTTATATTAAACAAATATGATCGCGCCACTGATTACAGAGCATTAAGACAGATTTTTGCGCTTGGCTTTTATGTGCACTCTTCTGCCACACTCCTGGGTTTAGGAAGCGTTTAATTTCAGCGTAAGAGTAAAATGTTCTGCATGTTACAGTCCTCAGTGGCCTGTCCAGACTGTAGTGTGCCCATCCCTGCCGTGTGGGGCACGTTCTGAGTGCATGACTCAGGAAGACGCTTAGACCCGTGCGCTAACGCAGCTTGTTGCGTGTTCGCGGGATGGAGCGGCCACAGAGGAAACCGCCACGCTGCAGACTCCACGCATCTGTGGTTTCAGCCGGGCTTAACCTCGCCAAGCAGCTGTAAGATGGGTCATCCGTAAGTGACCTGAGGAGCTGCAGAGGGAAGGGTGTCTTTCTGGAGACATTAGTCCTGGGTGCTTTAAAAGCCCTAAGCTGGCTGAGTATTGTGGGTATAAGACACCTTCTGCTCATAACAGCTGATCTTGAATCAGAGTACAAATTTTATACTAAGCAGTAGGGATTAGGATTGGTTGAGGCCAGCTTGCTCTTGTGGGCCAAGACTTTTACACAGTCTGGGTAGAAGCAGAGATAAAGTGTTTCCGGGTGTTAGTAACCGCTCCTAGAATAGTACCACTCAGCTGTACCAAGTGCATTGTTTACTCTTGTGCCCTTAGCAGGGGCCGACCGGAATAATGCCTGGACACACACTGTTAGTGGAGTGAGGCTAATCAGTGCTCTAACTGTGTTATGGCACAGCTAAGCAGAAAGATGTTCACCAGAGTGTAGACTGGGAGTCCCCCACGGCCCTTCTCTTGGTCCATCCAGAAACGTGCATTGATCTTAGACACTGCAGAAATCTTAAGATGGAGGGTTTGTTCTGGTGCCTTGGAACCCTGCTGCTGATTATTGTATTTGTGTGCTCATATTTTTGTGTGGAGGGATGGCTCTGTGAAGTGAGATGGCTTTTCATAAGCAGCTTTGAGATGCCAGTTTGCTCCCAGTAACTGGAACTAACCGCAGCCTCTCCCCGGTAGGGTGAAAGGTTATGAGGGACCTAGTCTCAGGACAGTACTGATGGGAGTCTGGCGTCCTGGTACTCTGTGGGAAGAGAATGTGTGGTGGCCTCTTTGTGCCTCTGTGGTTTTTAGTGTACAGATGGTTAGGGGGAGGCAAATTGAATTTCCTTCGGTATCATTTGGTCGTTAAGGCCAGCTGCTTGCTTCCCCTCAGCGCTGCTGGGGAAAGTTTTCGCAGAGCCAAGGGGGACCTTTCAGTTTCCAGTGCCGCTGCTTCTCGGTGACTCCGGGGCCGGTGCCAGCTGCCTCACACACCGGCGCTGTGTCTGCTGTCTTCATCAATAACGTCTTTACCGTGCCGTGGGCTCAAAAACCGTGGTAACTGCAGTTAAAATTTGACCTCTTAAAAATGACAGTTAACCCTCCCTCCCGCCCTGCCTCCTCAAACGCAGCTCGCAGAAACCCTGGGAGCCCGCTAACCGCAGCCTTAAAATGGTCCCTTATAACATCAGTCCCGAGGAAGAGCGTTCTCCCTCCTTCAGGATCGGCAGGACGCGCTGAGCAGGATGAGAGCTGTGTAGGCATCCCTCGGCCCCCGCGGGGAGGATATCTGTGCCGTCAGCTTCTCCGACGCGCGTAGAGGTGACGCCAAGGTGAACGCAGGCCTGGCGGAACGCTCGCAAATCATTGGTATTCCGGCTCGGAGGCTGCGAGCGGCCCGCTGGCAGATGGAGTCTTTGTCAGGGAAGAAAAATGGCGGCGCGGGACTGCGGGGGCCGCTTCGCGCGATCGGCCCCGCTGGCGGCCGGTGGCCTTCCTCCGCTCGCGCGGTTCCCTCACGCCTGATCAATTATCCCGCTCACGCTGTTTACGCGGAAACGTGGAGGCTGATCAAAATACCTCCTTTTTTTATTTGTATTTTTTTGTGGGGGAGGGGGTGTGTGTGTGTGGGGGGGGGGTGGTCTGGGGACAGAGACTGGGGATTTGACAGCTGGGCAGGGGGCAGGAGCTGCCTTCTTTCCCTGTCTTTGGAAAAGCCTCTTTAGTGAGCACGCTCAGTGGTGTATCAGGGTATTTAAACTGGCTCAATGTAATCACTCTATAGCCACGTTTAATATTTTAATCTCGTTAATATTTATTTAATATATCTTTATTTTAATAGGAGTTGTAATGTAAGTACTTGGTAAATGGTGTTCTTGATGAAAAATAGACTCCCCAAAGTACTCAGTACTCAATTATTAATGCAATTAAATACTCAGTACTCAATGATTTGAGCAGTTTTTTGAGAACGAGTTTTTTTTTTTTTTTTTTTTTTTTTGAAGTGTTTTGTAAACCCTTGTGGGTCTGTCGAACCGACATATCGAATAGTCTTTACTTCCATTGAGCCATGCTTTCTACATGTGTTTCCACTTGTGTTACATGCCTCAACATTTAATTTACTTCAGAGGAATCAAGTCCCTGTGTGCTGTTTTTATATCTTAATAATTCATCATAAGATTTTTGTTAGTAAAATTCTTTTCTTTTGCCCTTTATTGAATTAACATCTGATTGTATACATAATCAAATTGGCTAATATGCACGCTGCAGAAAATTAGGACATGTTCTTAAAACGTTTTACGCTCGGTTTGGTTTCATAATCAGATACGACAGCGTTTCGCTTCCTGAAGCTGTATGGAAATACCTTGATAGGGCAGTCACGATCTTATGCCACGTACTCAACACTGCAGAGATCCCTGGATCTGGGCTGAATGCACACCAGCCATATTTCCCCTAAAGTCTAGTGTTTAAAATGTGCTCATCACTTACAGGGAATTGAAGCAAGTGAGATGTTATTTCAGTGTTACTTTGACCAGACTCCCCTGATTGTGGGAGACTTGCAGTAGATTATGGCATCTGTTATATACCATTTTACTGCACTTATTAAATGTGCAAATAACAGCTCCAAACAACAGCTAAACAAAGATTACAATAACATTGTTTTAAAATATATGATATATTTAGGGCATGTGATAAAAACGTGAATTTTCATTTTCTAGGCTTTTAGATGCGCAGTGTTTGTAGTGCAGTCACACTTCAGACATCACTTTTTGGCACTTTCCCGCATCCCCTGGCACACGATGATGGAAACTGGCCTGGAATAAGACAGCAGCGCGTGCTCATAATTATCTTACAGCCATAAAATTTAAGGTAAGGAAGAAAATCTGGAAAGGTCAGGTGGGAAAAAGCGAGTGAAAGAACAAAGGATGCAGAAAGAGAGTGGCACTGAGGTCCCGGTTTAATATGTATGTATTGCAGGTTGGCGGTTGATTTCATTAGCTCATCTCATTGTTATGCAACGACTGCTCTCCTGCAGCAAAATGAATATTGTATTCACACGGCCTGTATATTCAGGGAGAACGTCTGGATTTAGATCGGCCCTGCCTTCAGAAGAAGGGCCTCCCTCCCTCTCCTCCTCAGCTCATCATAATTTCAGAAGAAAAACAGTCATTCATATGGGATGTAGATTAATTTTGAAACGGAATCCTAGGCTGGCACTGCCATTTTGCTGTTCCAGGGAGATTGTGACTGTTTATTTAAACCATGCCTGTGTGTTTTTGTGTGTGTTCTCAGACTTTTTTTGAGGAGGGCTTTGCTGTAATGTGTGATGTGAATATATGTGTGTGTGTCTGTGTGTGTGTGTTCGGTGATACAGGGTTTGTCAGGCTGTAGGAGATTATAAATGGCCTGGAATGCTGCCGTGGGTTGAAACTGTTGGCTGGAAAGACCATGTGTGAGTGGGAAAGCAGGACCGTGAGGATACATTTGCACCGCTACAAAATCTAACTTATGTGGCTCAGACAGAGAAAAGCAACAGCACTTGTACCGAAGTTACTTATGGTAACTGTAAGATTGCATAATGTCCGTAGCTCCTCTGACCCAACAGCATTGGGATGCCTCAATTTTGACTAGTTCTATCAACCCTCACTCCTTGTTGCTCTGAACAATTTTCTCCACTGTAAGCTGGGCCTGCTGTTTTTCACTGTGTTTGTCTAAAATGGCTCAAATTGAGGAATATTAAACCAAGTGCATGAGAGGTGGAAATGTCTTTTGCCAAAAAGTAACCCGGAGCAGTAGATCACAGCTGGCTTCACAGGGTGTG
This sequence comes from Megalops atlanticus, assembly GCA_019176425.1. Taxonomy (NCBI): domain Eukaryota; kingdom Metazoa; phylum Chordata; class Actinopteri; order Elopiformes; family Megalopidae; genus Megalops; species Megalops atlanticus. The sequence goes on along the minus strand of CM032889.1, from coordinate 31,832,554 downwards.
TTACACCAGCCAGAGTTCCCACGAGCTGCTCAGGTGACATCAGTGAACACACGCCTGTCTTCTGCGTAAGATATTTGCCCTGTGGTGGTGCATTGTGGGACTTGTGTTGAGAAAGCAGCCATTGGCTGCATGGGAGTGTGCCAGTGGATTGCATTTGTCGCACCTCAGAGCTCCTGTGTGAGAGTGTTGCAGTGTGGCAAATGTAATGGACAACAACTGGTGATTCCAAAAACGGGAACCTCCCCACCCCTTAAAAAAAGCCATAACCCCACGGTGCATTCTGAAGGAAAATTGTTGTCATCCTTTTGCTGTGGCCCCCGATAGGGCACACGGCAGCAGCTGATCTGGGTGGATCTCCAAGGGGTCACCGTGGCAGTTTGTATTAATGCAGTGTCCTTTTCCTCACCTCTGCTGCGAAATTCACGCGTACAGTCCGGTTAAATGGCACAGATATCTGTCTTCTGCTCTCCCTGTTCATTCAGGATGTTCTAGTCCTCACCCATGTGGTAATCTTTGCTTAGTTTGTACTAAAAGGAAAAGAAAGGAGTCTGGAGAATTGAAGCGTTTGTTGAAGGGAGGAGCGTGTAGGTTTTCTTGCTCGGTTTGCTCAGTTACGGACGGCCTCGTGCAGCAGCGCGAGGTCAGAGAGACGGAGGCAGAGACGGATGATGGTATTGAGTGGGTGAATGCGCTCTTTGGTAAATGCTGTCTCCTGCCCTTGATGAGAAGGTGGTAATTGTAGAACCATCTGGGCCATGGATCCCAGTTTTTATTCTCAATGACGGAGAGACTCTCTTTACTTCTCTCTCACACATGCTTACACATAGACAGGCACAGATGTGCTCTCTCCCACACTCACACACACCCAAACACACACAGATAGATAGAATCTGCGCTATTTTCAGTGCTGACTGGAATGAGAAGGTGATTTTGTTCCTGTTTTGAAACTGTTGTGGCTCTTAGTTCAGCTGGACAGACAAGTTTAAAATGGCTGGACTGCAGCAAAATGTTTATATTTTTTTTTCCCTCAGAACGTTTTTCTTTAATTTTAAGACATGTCACTTCCATGACCACTGAAAATTTAATGCGCCCACCTGCTGTTCAAACACACTACAGAGTTCAATGGAAAAGCTTCAGGTCCATATGAAATATTTAAAGCTCGTTATAGATCTTGGAGATGTAAAAGTCATACTTGAATATGGTTGTGCATGTGTGTGTGTGTGTGTATGTCTGTGCATGTGTGTGTGTGTGTGTGTGTGTGTGTGTGTGTGTGTGTGTGTGTGTGTGTGTGTCTGTGTGTGTGTGTATATGTGTGTGTGTGTGTGTGTGTGTGTGTGTATGTCTGTGTATGTGTGTATATGTGTGTGTGTGTGTGTCTGTGTGTGTGTGTTTGTCTGTGCGTGTGTGCGTGCGCGTGTGTGTGTATATGTGTGCGTGTGTGTGAATGTGTTCGTGTGTGCGTGTGTATGTATGTCTGTGTGTGTGTGTGCCTGTGTGTATGTGTGTGTGTGTGTGCGTGTGTGTGTGTGCGCGTGTGTGTGCGCGTGTGTGTGTGCGTGTGTGTGTGTGCGTGCGTGCGTGTGTGCGTGTGCGTGTGTGTGCGTGTGCGTGAATGTGTGCGAGAGGAGGGGGGGAGTGCAGGGTCAGACGCAGTGGCACAGTCTCCCTCTGTCACCGGAGTGAAGACAGAGTTAATTTTCCTGCACTGTGCAGGAGGAGAGGTTATCCTGTGATATCGGCCCTTCCTCCTCCTGCTCTTTCAGGCCCCGCTGCTCCCTGCCTTCAAAGGCCATTTGTTATGTGCTGTAACAGGAGCTGCATGGAGGCGCTTTTTCCATTAGGGAGCCTCTGTGTCTGCCGCGCTGCAGAAAAGCAGTAAACGCACAGTCAGTCTGCACTGTTTTCACGCAGAAAATGTGTTTGTGAAATTATCCCCACGGGATGTGAGGCACCTTTAAAGAAACAAATTATTGGGGCTATTGTTTTTAATATTGCTTTTGGATTATTGTGTCATTATTATTGATTATGATTATTTATTTTTTTAGTAGTAGTAGTAACGGTAATAGAATATTGAGTTTTATTGTTTCTTATAAATAGTTGCTTTGCTTTCAGATCTGAGCCCTCAGATAAGTTAACTGCCTCTTGCGAACATAGCAGGACATGCCAGCCACCGCATACACATGCTGACAGGAAAGAATGTCTGAACCGGTATCCTGTGATGATTTCTGATGATTTGCAGAGATATTTTATCTAATATGGTGTTGCTGATAAAGGGTGTCGAGGAGGAAGAGGGAAGAGAGGAGTCAGAGCGAGACACTGCAAGCTGTGAGCTCGGTGTCTGGAGACTCGGCGTCTCACAGCTGTGAGATCCTGCGAGGTGGCAACATTCAGATTTTGCGGTGAGGCAAGGGTTAACGTGGGTGCGCGAGCGAAAGGCGGCGTGGTGAGGCCGGCGGAGCGAAACGTCAGAGGAACTCCGAGGGTTTCTGTGGTTACAGGTGAAAGACGGCTCTGTCTCATGCCTCAGAGCAGGCGTCTGCTCTGTCTCTGGGAGGAACACGGTTCACAGTGCTTTACACGCGAAGCACGCTAACAGCAGAGCACCGTGCGGCTGAGCCAGGCAGCCGTGCGCTGGCCGACCCCCCACACACCGCCTCATTAATGTAATGGCTGGTCTCAGAGAGAGACAGGCAGTTTAACTGCCTCTGAGGCAGAGAGATGCAACTGATGTTTATGTATTTGTTTATGTGTGTGTGGTTTGTGTGTATGTGTCTGATCATGCATGCATGTTGTGTGTGTGTGCATCATGCGTGTTAATTCTTGTGTGTGTGTATGTGTGTGTATATGGTTGTATGTGTAGGTTTTTGTGTGTGTGTGTGTGTGTGTGTGTCCGTCCGTGTATTTGGTTGTGCGGGTGGGTGTTTGTGTTTTGTGTGTGTGCGGGTGGGTGGTGTATGTGTTTGTGTGTGCGTGTGTGTGTGGGTGGGTGTATGTGTTTGTGTGTGTACGTGTGCTTGTGTACGTGTGTGTACGTGTGTGTGTGTGTGAGTGTTTGCGTGTGGCTGGGATTGCTGCAGCAGCAGCAGACGCTGTGCTGTAATGCTGGCTGCACCCTGATAACACACAGGTCAGCAGAGACGGGAGCTCAGAGTAGCATCAGTGTGCTGGCCTGCAGCCCCGGCTCCCTCACGCAGGAGACTGACCCCACTGCAGTCCTGCCTGCACCGTCTGTCACCAGCACACTCATTTTCACTGATCTCAGATCAGTCCTAAGTCCTCAGTACTGTGTTCAGGTACCAAGCTGAACAGTTTTAAGTACACATTTCTGTCAAGACAGTATTTATTGTCAGAGATGTCAAATTTTAATGGACTGTGACTGTTTTTAGAAAGATTTTGTCATTGAGTGTCCTAGATACTTCACCTTCAACAATTAATGCAGTAAGAGAATGCAGTAATGTAATATAGTAAAATTGATTTTTTTTTTTTTATGAGACATTGAAGTATTTAAACGTAACAGAAACATGTATTAAATATATTTTAATGAAGCCTGTTAAAACAGGGTTTCAAATGGCAGATGCAGAAGTTATAGCCACCAGGTTTAGTGCAGTGCTTGCATAAAAATGTATTAAAAAATTGACTAGTTTTCTGTATGAAAATAGTTTATTAAAATGAAACTGCAAGCCATGATTTAATGGGGACCAAGCACAAGCACAGGAAGTATGTATCTAAAAAAACATACATATGCAAAGTTTCATGACCCTGTGCGATAGAATGTACTAGTGTTGACAAAATAAACTGCAGAATCCAATATGGCAGCTGAACCATGTAAACTATGCACACAGAACTTGCTGAGCAGACTGATACACTATGCCATGCGGGTGTTGGGTCTATGACCTTTGACCTTTGTCTGCAGTTTGATTGGCTCATAGCAGATGTATTATTTTACTCACAGACATTTAATGAACAAATATGACAGGGTGGCCAAACACTAAGGAAGGCCAAATTTTCCACAGAAATCAGTCCAGCAGTTTTTTTTAGAAGGTTTAAATATTTCACATGAATCAAAAAAGGCAGGTGAACGTTGTGCATTGTCTTTTGCGTGTGGCATTCTTGTATTAGAATGTGTCTCATCTGGCACAATGGGGTGTGGCACGCAATGTCTTAAACACTGATTGGCCCAGTGGTGAATGAGGTGTGCTGATGTTCATATTATGCTGAAATTCTGCAGTTTGATTGGCTTATGGCACCCATCAGTTCAACATCAGTTCAACAAGCTAGAAATCCATATTTAGCGAAACTTAGAGATGGCTGTCATCCTGCAGACTGTATAATGTTAACCACATTTGGTATGAATCAGCCCATGATGTCGTAGCATGTTATTCATACATTAAAACGTTTAAAAAGGTGAACCACAGTGCTCCAGTGAGGCAGAAGTCGTAGGTGTAAAGGAAAGAAAATGTTCACTGTGAGGAGCTAATGAGGTGCTGAAGGCTTTGTTTCTGCTTTATATGAGGGATGTTTGAGTAGAGGTTGCATGGCCGTCAGTCAGGAGGTCACTGTGTGGCCACACACACACACACACTACACAGCCCATACACACACATATGTGCACGCACACTCACTCACACACATCACACAGACACGTAAAAGAGTTTTGCATATAAAAGACAGTTTCTTGCTGCTGAAGACAATGCAAATCCACTTCCCACCAGGTTTGCTTCATATCATTCCAGCACTGAATAAACGGATTAAGTGTCAGTTTCCAGGTCGAAAATGGCAGCCAAATGACATGATTAACCCTGCAAGTATAAATGGCGAAATGTGTGTCATTATGGATTAAATGTGTGCAGGGTATTTATAAATACAGTTGAATTATATTCTTGAATTTTTGAAACACTGTTTGAATTTTATAGCTGTTTTTTAGTGGTATGAACTACTAAAATGTTAACACCCTTCTCACTCCATTGAGATAACATGAGAAATGTGTGCTACATACAAGTTGTATATTTTAGTCAATGCAGTTATATGCAGAGAATGTAGTAATGTTATCTTGTACATGCAGTATATTAAAGTACATTATACATTAACTATAAAATTGTATGTGTAAAAGCAATATTAATTGATATTTGTAAAAATAACACATTGTCGGCATATTTACAGCAAGTTTTTAAACGTTTCTTCGAACAGCACTGTAAGGCCCATTTTCAGTAGGTCGTGAGAAAGCTTCCGGCCATATAGCTGCCACCTCTTTGTGCTAACTAGGATGGCGGAAATATTAATTTTGCAAAGAAAAGTGTTTTTCTGAAGATGGCTTCCAGGCAGACAGGAAATGGGTTATTTTCCCCCACACATTCATCATAACAGTGGCAGTTCAGTGGAGAGCTGACTGACTGAGGCCTGAAAAGACTGCAGCCGCACTGACTCTCTCTGAATGGACCAGGTGGGCGTCTCCAACGGATTTCAGGTGTTCCTGAGCAAAGGGTGAATCGATCGCTTTTGTACCTGTCCCAAAAATGTTTACTCTCAAAGGTTTTGTCACTGCAGACCCTTCTGAATTAAATAGGTTTTAAATATTGTTAGAGTGAAATGGCCGCCGCTGTCGGTTTGGATGGAATATCTGCTCAGGTCTGGGATTTGGGATCACAGGAGTGCCTCTCTTTGGCAGGTGCGGATTCCGGAGAGCAGGTCGATATCACTCTGCAGCACTGCTATCATGTAACACATACATTCACATTGGTCATAGGCAATGGCAGTGGCTGTTTACAGAATCCCAGGGAAAAGCTTTAGTTGGATGCACCAAGGGCACTGTAGCGAGGGAGAGAGCTGTCACCCCACCCGGCCTCGAACCCGGGTCTACAGGGTGCCAGACTGCTCTCTCCCTTCGCTACAGGCACACTAAATAAATGACCCCTGCAAGGCTCGGTGCGTCCAACCAAAGGCTTTCTCTGAGTTTTGTTTCCACACACGGTGTAACACAGTACAGTACGGTACAGTGTAGCTCTGGGTGGTGTGTTGTTTAATGGCAGGCAGTGATGCGAGAGAGAGGCGGGAGGGACTGGCGGCTCCTGTTTTGCGGAGTGTGGGGTTGTGGGATATCTGAACTCCGATAATGGAAAAGGCTGTATTATAGAGTCTCTTCCTCTTTCTGCTGTGCGAGGCGTGAAAGATGTTTTCAGTGGCTCCTGTTATTATTTTTTTTTTTTTTCCTCATGGCTGAGATCACAAAGTGCAGGGAACTGCTTGCCCAGGACATTAAATGCATTATCTGCTTGTGTAACTCCTGCCGTCTCGCGCAAGAAAATAACCCAAAGTACACATTCAAGGGAGTCCCGAACCATCTTTCACCTGGAACAGCCACAGTCATGGCTGCAGGCTTTAAAACAATATGCCTCTAGAGTGAGATTTTTCGGTCTCTCTTAAGAATGATTCCTGTTCTGTGATCTTGCTCTCAGGGAGGATAATTTGTTCTGTCTCACTAAACAATAAAATGCCATCTGGTTAGCATGCTCTTTACAATCGGTACTGCCTTGACCCTCACTGGTGTGTGCTTACACGGCATCATTTGAAGAGGCGATGAGTGTAAAAACTTTTTTTTTTTTTTTTTTTAATCTTGATAGAGAAGCACCTGACAATTAATCATTAATCAAAAGAAATACTGTTTTTCTAAGGGATCGTGGACAGTAGAGCATCTCTGTGAGTGAGAACAGAAAGCCGTTTCTGTGCTGCGGGATTTTTTTGCCGCTGCCTTGTGCAGCTGTGAGCTGTGTGCTCGTCAGCACGCTCTCGAGAGTTCTGCTTCCTGAGGTTAGATTTGATTTACACGCAACATCTGTCTTTGGCAGGTGTGTGAAACCTTGAAGGCACGTGTCCCCTCCGTGTGATCGAGCGCTGGCAGTCAGACGACCCCTAACCGAGCTAAAATAACGCCCCGGAGAAGCTCCATTCCTGTCAGGCCCCTGGCTGCTGCAGATCAATATTGCATTGCGTGTATATATCTGCATTGTGTGTGTGTGCGTGTGTGTGTGTGTGTGTGTGTGTGTGCGTGTGTGTGCGTACGTGTGTGTGCGCGTGCGTGTGTGTGTGTGTGTGTGTGTGTGTGTGTGTGTGTGTGTGTGTAACATAAAGGGCTAGGGCAGGTGTGGGTTTCGTATTGCTTTGCTCTTCTTGAAAAGCTGTGATGTCAGCTGTAGAGACGGCACCAGCTTTAGCTAGTAGGAGAGGTCTGCTCGGAGCCCCTGAGTGCCCCGGTTGTCTTTGAATGAGGGCAGGAGAGGAGCAGAGAGGAGCAGAGCGGAGCGTTTCCAGTTCTACAGCGTCTCCTCATCTCTCTCTCCCGCTCCGTATCGCGACTCCGGCTCCCAGGTGCCAGGGCGGGGCGGAGCGGCCGACGTGCACCTTCACCGCATGCTGTTTCAGAATAAAAGCCCCAGCGAGGAAGCTACAGCTGACAGTAAGGAGTGGATGTGCTTTCGTATGTAAAGAGTTCCATTTTCAGTGTTCTGCAAAAAAAAGAAGCCGGTATGACCCTCTGAACTGGCGAGTGGGCTGTTTGCTTGTTGCGGAGGGACACTGTGTTTTGTTCTCAGAGCTGGTTTTCACTGAAACGGTGATCAGGCAGGTGAACCGTGACCGGAGAACGCCGGGGTGTGTTGCACGTCCTCCACTGTGCCACACTCTGCACCGTCGCACATCGCAGCGGCTCTCAGTGACGGTTGAGGCGTTTTGGCTCCGTTCCCCAACTGAAAGCGAGAAAACGCAGTGGCCTGATGGAATCTCTGTCGGTTCTGCGTGTGCTGCAGTTTGCGTGATAAACTGCAGCTTTAACTTTCCATCGGTCATGTGTGTTAATTGGCTTGCCTAATGTTGGGCGGTTTGTCTCATTGCACTGAAGCCTTGTGCCGCAAAGCCGTCCTCCGTTTGCCTTGAAAGCTTCATGGCTGCCTGAACCCTGTAGTCTTTTTCCTTCATTTAAAAGTTGTTTGCTGACAGAAAAATCTGTGTGAATGCTAAAATCCTGTGCATGGGTTTTAAACTGGCGTTTAAGTTTAGCCTCTGGTGAGCCCAGGGCGATTGCAAGAACTGGGTTCTGAAGTGGCCCTTCGGCAAAGCTGAAATTAGGCCAACTTTGTGAGGCCCAGTTGTATTTGGTGCAGCTAAATGCTAAACTGCTGCATTTTGACACTTTTTCCCAGAAACCTCAGGAGGCCGCACTTTGCTTTTAATTGAATTCTTTAAAAAAATGAAAAAAGAATGAATCTGAATGCTTTTTTTTTTTCCACCTGTCATGGCCTCGCGCTTTAGAGTCATCTGGAAAAGAGGCTGCCAGGATGGTTTTCTTTGAGGTTTTTTCTTTTACTGATTATGCCTAATACTACCCGCTGCTGATGATCGCTGCTATTTTTTTGTGAAATCACTTTCCTTTCAGATTGAGGGAAGAAAATTAAAGTGGAATCTGACATCTGGGGAGCCGGAATGTGAGGTCACTGACTCTCAGACAGGTGGTGGGAATTTTAGTCACTTGATGCATGTCTTTCTGAAGATACAGCAATTTTATACAAATTAGTAAGAGTCAGCGAAGCCAGAAACATCTGATTAATGTCTACGGCACATTCCACTCCACTTAGCTTTCAGGGGTGAGACAGCTCCTCTGCTACAGAAAGCACTAGCTGAACACCTTAGCATGTTATCCGTTTGAGCTGGTTTGCATGCAGCTGCGTTTCTTTACATCATCTTTGTAAAACCTGAGCTGCGTGTTCTTCTGGGCTTTCAAACCCATGCAGGGCAGAAGTGAAAAATTCCAGCGTAAGGATTTTTTTATGCGTCTCTGGGAGCGCACAACATCTCCAGAGTGCTGCACCTCCCCGTTACGAATGCAAATTTTCTCCATTACTGGAATCAGTTTATGCTTGCTTTGGGTTATCTGCAAAGGGCTAATCAGTCATGATTTTCCCCTCACATTTAAAAGACGGAATTGATGCAGGGATGGACCACTCTGAGAAAAACAAACAGTGTAATGTCAGAGGGGTGCAGATTGCATTCCCAGTGCACGGCGGTTTAAGCCGTTCCAGGTTTTACGGAAAGTAGGTTAATGTACCACCCACAGGCAGATTATCCTGTGCCAACCTGCTTCCAGTAAAACCAGGAATGACTCCAAAGGAAGCCAGGAATGGCTGTGCGTTGTCAGTTATATTTCCGCCCTGTTGGCGTTCTCTTGTCTGTTATTTCAAGAAGGATCCGCCAAGGTCGGAGCCGGTTAAAGCAAGCTTTGCGTCAGTGTCATGATCTGAAAGTTATTCATTACTTTAGGAGTGATGCAAGGGAGTGTCAGTCATTTCTCAGCAGGCTGAAGTGCCGGGATCAGCAATGCTCTCCGAGTTTAATCATTCGTAGAATTTCCTGATTCGCAGAAGGGAGGGGGTGTATTTAGGTGCGTGTTTGGAGAGTGTTTTAGATGTTAGTTTTTTGCAAATGTGAATTAAGCAGCTTGAAGGTTGAATGAAGTACTGTTCGATTCTTTGATCTAAAATGGCAAGAGGCAGATACATCATGGTCTAAACGCAGTGTAGAATTATCCGAGTCTTTCTGCTAAAATAGGTGGAAGTCTGGAAATGTGTGTCCCATTAGCACCAGTGTATCAATCACATAATGTGAGAGTGGAAGCAAAGCTACACCGCTGGCTTTCTCCATCACTTCTTTCACTGCGATTTATCAACAGAATGTTTTTGTGGGATACCTTTCTGAAGGGTTGATCTATGAAACAATGTGGCCGGCTCTTTCTAATTAAAAGGCAGTTTCAGAAAACTGATTACATTATGCTAATCGCCTGGGAGATGATACCTCGACAGCACCGAGCAGGAATGACGGTCCGGCCCCCGTCAGGGCCCGCCATGTACCTCAGGATGTCACCCCCAATTCCCCAGATGAGTGGGTGACACATGGTAGCACGTGACTCTCCCTCCGTCCGCCGCCAGCGCATCAGGCCTTCACGACACATTTCTTTGTGGACAGAAGCATGTCTCAGGCTTGGGATGCAACAGCCCGGCCTTCCTTCCGGTGAGAATTAGGCCTCCAAGCACATCAATGCAGAACACAACGAAAGCCCAGATCCGCCCTGTACCGGCAGCGTCTGAGATGGGTTCCTCACAGCTGATAGCGTTTGTATTAATGCGCTGTGTCAGTCACGGCCTCTGTTTGCAGTGCTGTAACAGTGAAAGCTCTGTCTCTGCAGTGATGAATCTAAAGCTTGATGACTGCATTAGTGGTGACTGAAACTCCTCAGCCAGGCGGACTCTGCCATTCAGCTCTATTCACGAGCCACAGTCTCTGCCTGCAGTGGCTTTGCTTGTGATGGCTCTTTGTGAAACGATATGTGTGAAGCAAACTCTGCAAAATGAAACACAGATTGAGTCATTTACTGTAGCTGTAGAGTCAGTGTTACCTCAGACTTCTGCAGCTGGGCTTGTAAAAAACTGTCAAACCCTCATATGAAGCAGTTTCAGTAGTACGCCATGGCCTGGTAGTTCTGACAGTAACTTCTTTTCCCACGAAGATGATGCATGGGTGATTCCAGACTTGTCAAACTGGCTGTTTAAGTGTACCAGTAAATATTTCAGTTGTATGTAATATTACACTGTGGGGGAGAGATCAAAATCATTCTAAAACATTAGAGTATTGCCAAATGCTGCATTGTCACTTCTGTTGAGCTACAGTCATTGAGTTGCTACAAGGAACTGCTAAATTGTTTTTACTTTGTACGAAAAATAAACACAAAATAATGTATTTGCTTTCCATTACAATGATTCAAAAGTTGTGGTGAAAAGGCGTGCGCAGGTTTTCATAAAATAAAGCACATTCTTCATTCAGTGATTCAGTGACACACAATCCACACACTACATACAATTATTTATTTACTACCACACCCCCCGCCTGAAAAAAACCTCCTGTATTTTGAAACCTAAATGTTGGCAGGTATGGGTTGGGGGGAACCCCCAATTGCCACTGGGTATTTCACACACTGTTCGTAACCAAAAGGTTGCCTGTTCAATTCCCCACGGGGGCACTGCTGTTGTACCCTTGGGCAAGGTTCTTAACCCAGAATTGCCTCAGTAAATATCCAGCTTTATAAATGGGTAACATGTAAAAAAAATTGTAACCTGTGTAATTCACTCTGGATAATAGCATCTGCTAAATGTCTGTAATGTATTGTAATGTTGCTTTCCTTTGGTTGAGTTGTGGGCTGTCGCCTGAAGCCTGTGCTTCTGTGTGTGGTGATGAGATGACTGTATATGTGGGGGCGGGGGTGTGTTGCCTTGGGGAAGTGCCTGTCAGTGGCTGCCGTCCTATTGTGGGGAGGGGACCAAGGGCTGGAAAGGGAATGATTGGACAGAGTGGCAGAGTGGGCGGAGCTATGGACAATTTATCATCATGAGGGTGGAGAGGGAGTGATTGAGCAGTGTGGTGGAGTGGGCGGGGCTGTGCAGAGGGCATGATTGAGTGGGTGGGGCCATGGAGGAGGCAGCGCAGTGAGGAAGGGGCAGAGAAACAGGGAGGGTAGAGCCATGATGAGGGCGGTGGGACCCACTCTCAGGATGATTGACAGATGCTGTTAAGCTGGTGTCCACGGCTGCCATTCTGTTAACATGGGTTCTATTCACATTGAATGCTGAGTTCATGGTTCTTATGTTTCCTCTGTGACAGTACACTGCCTGTGGTGCTGTTTTCCACATTACAGTGCCTGTAACTAGAACTAATGAGGAGGCTTGGCTGCTTAAACGTGCCTAAAAAGAGAAGGGTGACAGAAAGCAGTGAAAAATGGTTGGTATTTTGTGCTGACACCACTGTGGCAGTCAACTGTATTATCATATGTGGCTTGGCCTTGTCCCAGAATGCACTTCTGCTTTGACCGTACCTGTAGATAACAGTGTCCTGTCCTTTGTGGGAATCGTAAGGCTCTCACTAGTCGCAGTGCAAGAAGGGTTAAAGTTTAAAGGACACAGAGAAGTCCCTTAGTACTGTTATCTACACAGGGGGCCATCACAAAACCCTTCCAAAACTCTTCCTCTGTTCCTCTTAATGCGTTCTCACAGCGAGGCCGGTTTTCGGTCCGTTTCACATAAATCAGACTCTTCCGCAGAGCAGGAAGTGAAAGTGAGCGTAGATTTGTCTGTTCAGAGCTGGTGTCCTGAAGGAGGGGTCATGTTTGCATACGGAGGTGAGGTGAGCGCACCTCCTCTGCTTTCACTTTGATGGCTGTGTTACTGCCGCTGGAGGAAGCTAAGGCTAGGTCAGGAGGGCAGCGAGTGCTGGAGTTTTCTGTTAAAGTTCATCGCCACACAGTGGAATTACTCAATTTTGGAAAGCGCGTCCGTTTGGATTTTCAGACGGTTGCTTGTATGCACAGCGCCTTGGGTTGTTTTTCCCTTCTTTCTGGTCTTTAATTCCTCTGCAAACACCAGTGAGAACAAAGTGTGTGCTAATCAGTGATACAAACTCCAAATTAATGTTCAGATGGTGCTTACAAACGTGGTGTAATTAGCTTTTTTTAATCTGTTCTGTTTAATAATGTTTAGTCAGAAGGTGTTAAATGGAAACATCTCAGGAAAATAAACCGGCAGCTCTATAAATTAAATTATAATTGGACAATTAGGCTAACTAAAGAAGACAAAAATCCTTAAAAACAAGCAAAGTCAAAAGCAAGGAGGCACCCTGGAAAGCCTAAAGGCTTAATTTAGCCATGCCAGCACACCAAGGTCCTTACACACACACACACACACACACACACACACACACACACACACACACACACACACACACACACACACACACACACATACACCCCTTCTCAGGCCTCCACAACCCGGAGTATAGATTGCGGTGTGGAATCACGGGACCTGTATCTGTAAGGTATACGAGCGTATAAACGTTTAACGTGACGTCTTCATCCGAACCCTGCCGCCCCGAGCTCGCAGCTGCGGCCCGCGCTGCAGTTAAACTTCACTGCGGCCGTGGGTTTACTGGCTCGGAGATGGAGTGAATTAAATCAGCGGAGTGAGGCTATGGGGGGTGTGTTTTCTCCTCCTCTCGTTTTGCTCGTCTCTTTCCTCGTCGGGAGCCGCCCGGGCGAGCAGGCGGGCGGGCGGGTGGGGGGAGAGGGCTCCTCCATCAGGGCCTGTCGGGGCTGTGTTTCACGGCTGCCTCCCGGTCCGTGCAGCTCCTCATCTCCGTGTGCGGACGCGTGGTTTATGCAGCAGGGGGTTTTCTCTCTGAGACGGATCCCTCAGCGGGAGCCGGGAGGCTGTCCGAACGCGTTTACCGCAGCCCCAACCCGCCTCCGTTTCACCCGCCTCAGCACCCGACGGCGCCACAAAACGGGTGAAATTCACGGTCGCCTCCTGTCCCTTTCCGAATAACAGAAACAGCGTGCACTGCCTGTCCAGTTTGCCTTTTATTACAACGCCTCTCGGGATCATTCAGATTTTACCCCCATCATCCCTTGCAACAGCATCCCCACACTGCAGGTCATTGAAGAGTTACATGTGATGTCACAGCATGGAAGACTCCTTATGGAACACCTGTTTGGTACGATGGGCTCCTTCCTCTACAGCACACTGGCCCAGAGACTGTGACCCCCTTCCTGCAGCTGATGCAGGCCTCTGCTTGGTGCCATTTCCTTTTTAGCCGCTATTCAGAAAGGAATGGAAGTGGATTAAGAACGGAAGTGTGACACACATTATGGACCAATAATAGCAATATATATCTCTAATAGATTTCCCATTTCTGAGACAGGCTATGTATTTTCTGCCTTCATATTCGCATTTATGAAGAGTGGCCTTCCACAGGAACATAATAATTCAGCAGTACTGACCTCTTGATTTTGTAACGCGAACAAAAAATGATGTATTATTAAATATGAATTCTTGCCAGGAACATGCAGTGTTATGACTTCTTTTACCTGCAGGAGCTGGTGTTAAATACCGCGTGGGGAGGAAAAGGATCAGTGCTGGTCTGTTTTTTCCCTCCCAGCTAAATCATTCTTAATGGATGATTGCCAATGCAGGTGATTGCCTTATATTCCACCGGCAAATTAAAAGGAGGAGAAGAATCACCTGAGGGCCGGTGTGTATTATTCAGGAGTACAGAATGAGGGATAACCTTTGCGCGGGCAGCTTGGGCTCATGTTTAATTTGGATCCGTCTTGCGAAAGGTGATTGCATCCTTTTTCACCATTCTTGCAGCGCCTCCTGTTCTCGCGCAGATACAGGCGCCTTCCTCCGCACCCCGTCTCTGAGCGAGGGATTTGTTTTTTTTTCACGCTACTCGTTTACCAAGCCGTCACCTCAGCTTTGATAAGACAACCGCGTCACACTGTTTGGGATGCAGGACAAGCTGTTGGAGTTCAAAACGTTTTATTTCCTGTAAACTCCACTGTTGAGGTTTTTTTTATCAAATACATTAGCACTTTGCAGGAGACTGCAAAAGCAATTATCATTTGTATGGTAGGGAAAAGCGTTAATTAGGTTCTGTGTGTTGGTGTCACTTGAGATACGCTACAGGTTTGATTTCCCCACATTCCTTTTAATGACATGGACTAATGTCCATTAACGTGAGACACCAACAGGAAAGCGACCCTTCGCATGCATAAAATCATTTAAAAACGTTCAGATAAAGACATGCTTATTCCCAGAGTTGTATACAAAAGCTGTTTCATATGCTTTGAATTTGTGTATTAACAAGATGGGCCAAAAATCTGCCACGTGAAAAACGCATGCAGTCCTTTGGATGCAAATGGCCTTCACTCAAAGCCACATCAAATAAAAATTGTAAATGTATATTTAACGCTCCGTTTACCTGTCTCCACTGATCTGAGCCGAGGGATCAGATAAAACAGCGGAGCGGGAGAGTGATGTGTGCTGACAGTGTGGGGTATTTTTTTACACAAAGACGGGAGCGTTAAGATGAGCATGCAGATGCCTGTAGAATCCCTCATTGTTCCTGAATAAAAGCAGGGACTGGTTTTCTTTGTCTTGCCTTTCACATGTGTGTCATCTGCATTATGCATATCAGCTGTGGAGAAAAGCCTTCCAGTCGAACCACAGGTGGAGCTCACCCTCTCTCTCTCTCCCCGTCTCCCTCTCTCTCTGTCTTTCTTTCTCCTGCTCTTTTTTTCTTTAGACTGGAAGGAAAACCTCATCCCCCATATATGTGTGGGAGATGTTAATTTATACCATGTGAAAACTGATGACTCTTTTCTTACTGCACGCAGAAGAAACCCAGTCTGGTTTTCAGTGCTCAGATCCACCTGGAGGTAAACTGTCATTCTAGCCGCTGAGTGTGTGCACCAAACCGCCCTGTATCCGTGCGGCTTAAGGATGAGCAATGGTGTACACATGCCTTTGTGTCTCACAGTCGAGAGGAAAGAGGAGGAAACAAAAAACAGATGGATCTGTTAGAGAATTTCATTGCAGAAATACTTTCGGGTTTTATATTTAAAGCAGGAAATCTGCCATGAAAAGGCTGTGCCTTTACAGAGTTAAATAGCCTGCATTGAACCTGACAATTACTGCATTTCACTGTTTCCTCTTTCTGATTAAAAATAGCAGATTGCAGCATGACTTCAGCCCGCTTGATTTAAATAGTCATTTCCTAGTTGTCTTGTTGTCTGCAGCAGATAATCATCCTGATGTAGTGGAAAGGTAAAGAGAAGCTGAGCGGTTCAGAAATGCACACGTTCTACTTTTCCCCTGTTTAATGCACAGTAATAGCCAGAGTGTAAAAACTAGTGTGTAATTATCTCTAACAACTATTGGCCTACTGGTCTGGCTGTGTTCTGCTTATGGAAACTGAGTATTAATGAGCATATGAACCATGAAAGGCTCTCTGGCAAAATTGAGATTTCTGAATATATCCACTTAGGGCCAGGCTTGACTCTTCTGCCACTTTAAGGAGGAGACTGAGACTGTCAGATTGCTCTGCCGTCACTGAGACACACCCCCTATGTCAGACCTGAGATAAGCCTTATAAGCATACATTCACAGCTGTACTGTGTAAGGGGATGGAGGACTCTTTACTCATCGGGAACATTCTTCCAAACTTGTTTTTTGATGACAGCAAGGAATCTAATCTGTTTTGATGCAGAAACAATAGGAGGAAATGGTTTTTTTGTGTGGCCTTAGTGATATGGCAGATTTAGTCACACTGTGGGAAAGTGGTGTTTTAAAGCCAGAATCCTCTGTATATAATTTTTTGCAGGTGTGGTTAAATGAGGTGTGCTTGATGATGAAGTGTCGTCATTCTGGTCCAAATAGAACATGGACTAAAGGGCTGAGCGTTTGTATGCGCTTTCTACTCAGACCTAAAAAAAACTGCTTGCACCTTTCCTCACACCTCTGAACCTCTCAGGGACACATGTTCTCATGTCTCCAGCGGAAGGGTGTGCAGTGGTGTCTGGGGTGGAGCCGTGTTGAAGACTGTCCACACTCAACACAGGGATCCCTCTTTCCACAGAGCTGTGCTTGCATTCGGAGTGTGTGTGTTCTGTACATCACATTAAACTTGCGCCCTCTTCATCAGGATCCATTCCACCCCATATTTAAAACTACCTGTTTAATTCACAGTTTCATCTCGTATGCCCCTCGTATGCCAGTGTGTCCAGAATGGCATTTCTGCCGGTAGGTTCCTTTCAGAGATGTATGCTCTGTTTTAAACCGCAGTGACAGAGAGCCTTCCCACTTCTCCTTGTGAGTACAGTTTCTCTTCATGAAAATTTGTTATTACAACCATAATAACCTGGATTTATCCTCATACTGAGTGCGATATGAGCCTCATCATGATCAGTGTACGGTGATGGGAAGAAAAAAGACCTTAAAGGACGGGAGGTGATGTGGCTCTGACAGACAGGACTCCGCAGGGGCTGGAGACGGTGTAGCTCGGGGCAGTGGTGGCTGTAGGATGGCCGTGTTTAGCGTGGGGAGACACGCCCCTGTGTAGCAGTCCGCTGATGCTGTCTGGGGGGAGGCCGCTGTCTGTCTCAGCTAACACCACGCCGCCATCTGCCACCGGGACAGGGCGGCATAATTGGGTTTGTGTCAGGTTCACTGAAACGCTGGCACTGCCTGCTCAGCTGTGCTCCTTCCTGCTCAGTGGAAAGCCATATTACAAATCCGTACAGTTTCTTACCTTAAAATTTACTTGAGGTTGCTGTAATGGAAAATATACTGGCTGAACGTCTTTGGTTGTGTGAGTCATTGGCTTGGTGTGTGCTTGAAATGCCCTATTATGTACTGTCTCTGAGATTCATTTTCAAATATTTGCTTTGTCCAAAAAATTTTGCATTGAATTTCAAGGATCAGTTAGATTTGTCTTAAATCATCAGCAGGTTGCCTTGCAAAAATGTTTTTTTTTTTCTTCAGAGAGCAGCTCTATGTACACCTTAAGCTGGTGGTTTATTTCTGTGACATGGAAACTCTTTTCCTGTAAACAAGATACATGATGTCACTTCCTGACATTTGCCAGATAGACCAGATGACATGAATTTATTGGTCTCTTGGCCCGCAGTTGAAACAAACTCTCTTAGGGTGCATTCTTTCTGCAGCGTTGTTTTGGAACATGCAGGGTGTACAGCTCATTCAGAGAATCGTGGGAGCATTTGAGTTCACTCGTGGGACATACTGAAACAAATAAAAAGAAGTCAACCCAGCCCTCCTGAGGAGGTGGTCTTGACCTGTCTGACAATAGATCACAGTACAGATCATTGTGAAACCTTCTGCATGAAGATGAGAAGATCCTGGTTCTTTTCCAGGAAATGGTGCACTCTGTACATGTCTTCTCGCAGCTCCCTCTGTCAGGCTGGTTTGCAGAAGTCCACATGTGGATGTGATCCTGATGATTTAGGTTTCCGCGGGTGTCACTAACTCACACTACTTATGGCTCAGACAACCAGCTGCAGCCACCTCAGATCACCAGGGAACAGGCCGTCGGGGTGCTGAGGCCATCAGGATGCAGTGCTTACCAGTGTCCCGTCTGCAGTGGGTGTGCCTTCAGCATAACCCTGCACATGACTGCAGTTTGCTTATGTATTTGAATGAGGTTCCTGCTGGGAGTGACATCTCCCTGCATCCCAGGCCGCGCAGACACGCGGACGTTTCCAAAGCCGGGTCCTACACAGTGAAATGGTGTCTCCAGGATGGCTTGCTGTTGGGGCAGATTATTGGAAGCCCCTCAGATACAGAACAGCTAGCCTATGACAAAGACGGGCCAGTCGGCACATCACTAGCTAACTTCAGAAATGTCTGATCTACAGCTAAGGCCAGCGGCTAAGTTTGCTGAAAGCATAGCTTCAGTCATAGTGGAAAAAGACTGAACCGTGGAAGGGTCGTTGTAGCACATCTCCTGTGTATTTTCATTCATGTCATCTTTTCAAGTCCCCCCCCTGCCTGTCACCTCCCTCACACGGGCGTAATGGAGGACTGTTTGATCACGGCAGTGAAGATAATGAGAGATGTGGAGACGTCCGGGAACAGGCCACTCCGGGCCTGTGTAGTGGGGTAGCGGACCGCTCAGGGCTCCCCTGCTAGGTCAAGCTCAATCTAAAGTTTTTTTTCCTCTGCACTTGAAAAGGAGGCCTGGAGCAGAAAGCACAGTTTAATCATCCCTCAGGGATGGAGCACCAGGGAGGGTGCCAGTCATCATTTTGGTGGCACTTTAGCAGGAACTTGAAAGTGTATGGGGTAACGCAGGTCTGCCTTAGCCTTTGGTACACGCCGGGGCCTGGCATTTCGTTGGTGTGTCTAAACTCACCCCCCCCAATAGACACACCTGATCTTCTGCTCTTGCCAGCTGTGTCGGGGCCAATGAGAGCTCCTCACAGGATGAGGCCAGCGAATAAAAGCTTGCCTCATTTCTAGAACCCATTTCTGTTAGCAAAAGCTCAAATCCCAGGCCCTGTCGCTGACTTCCTGTGTGTGCATCCACATAGACGCATGCCTTGGAGGGCACACGGGAAATCAGAGGCACAGCTGAAAAGGATTTTGATCTGTTTTGTTCTGGGATCGTCCCACGCTGGAAGTGTTTAGCATTCCTCTTGTGTTTTTACATCATCTTTTCCCCACTGCAGTAAGTGGAATGATACTGCTGTTTTTCCTCTATAACTGCAATCCCTATGACTGTGTTTATGGGGATCACTGGTATCCTCTAACTGAAGCCCCTGTCATTTTGTTTAGAGGGATCACCAGCGGTGATTTGTGAAGGCACTTACAGAGAAGCGGTCATTGTCACCTGGCAACTGTGCAGAGACGCATATTCAGTGGGTGGTGGGGGGTGTGTGTGTGTGTGTGTGTGTGTGTGTGTGTGTGTGTGTGTGTGTGTGTGTGTGTCTGAGCCCTGACATGTCAGGTTTGGAGACCGCAATCATATTCACATCTATCATTTTCCGCATTCAAGCAGGAGCTGATATTTATTCCTTTGCTTGTCTCGTTTATTCGTTTGAATGCAGGAGAGGATAAGGTTGCTGTTTTGACATGGGGGGTTGGGGGGGGTGGACAGAAACACGAGATCAGCTGAGAGCAGAAGGGAGTCAGCCCCCTCTGACTGTGAATGGGGCATTGAGGGGCGTTGGGGGTGTTGGGGGTGGGCGGGGTTCAGGGCGTTTGGTTTAACGCACGCGCTCCATTAGCCGAGACGTCGTTGCTCGCAGCTGATCCGTGCCGATAGCGCCGCGGCGGGATTACCGCCGTCAGCGCCGGCCATCTGTCACCCAGGCGGATAATAAGGAGCCGGGCAAGACGCACGCCAACCAGCCTGTCCCGAGAAACAAAAAAAACAAAAACACCCCTCCCTACCCTGGGGCGCAAGGACAGTGTGCGTGGAGCCTCTGCCCAGAAGCGGCAGCAGTGTTAAACCACGTGGTGGCACTGGGAGGTGTCCTGAACCGTCGTGCGGCCGTGAAACAGGCTGACCGTTTGCCATGGCGTCAGACTCGCTGGAGCGTCCTGCCGGCCTGCTGCGTGGCGGCCGCATTGAGTTTGCGGTAATATCTGTGGACGTGACATTGATTCCGAGTGAATAATGCAGCCTATAAATCACTGCATTCTGAGGCGGTTAGCATCGCTTTCTGCAGCGTGATGCTGGGCGGAATGGCTGTACTCTGCTCTGCTGTGCAGCAGGCTGGAGGTTAACACCTTTCAGGGACTGTACTGCACGTGCTCCACAAACCGTGCTGTTAATTAAGCTTACGTTTAAGCTCATTCTAATGCTAAATAGCTTTTAAATTTCTGATGGGATTGTTTTCTCACACACTGAAATGTGATATGATTGCTGTGCTGTCAGTGTGTTGTGGTGTAATGGAGCAAGGGCTTGTTGCCTAAAGGTTGCCAGTTCAATTCCCAGGCGGGGAACTGCTGTTGGGCAAGGCATTTATCCTCAGTAAGTATACAGCTTTGTAAATGGATAACATAGAAAATGAAATCATCTGCTAAGCAAATGTGATGTACATTATTGTAGTCATCATTGTTGACATGATATTTTCAAAATGCTTTTTATTATTTTTGTTATTAGCTGTGTTAGCAGCTCGTTTCCGTTCACCTCACCACTATGTGGGGGGGAATCACAGAAAGGAGTTTGCACCTCAGAGGCAGCAGAAATAAAGGGAATCATTGTCAAAGCTACACCCCAGACAAAACATGTGGATGTTGCGAAATGACAGGTGTTTCCTTGTTCACAAAACTCCACATTTGTACGTATTGAAGGGCACAAACATTGAAGAAATAAACTGGTCTTTTGGGCGGCTGGAATTATTGTTGCCATTTAAGACATTTGTTGATGGTGTATGGATGATGTAGGTCTACTGTTAGAAATAAAATTGAAAAGGGATCATCAGACCTCTACAAGCTTTTCATAATCTGGAAGCTCACAGTCTTCAGAGCTCTCTCTGGAATTGCTTAATGGGTAAATATGTATTACCTTTGTTATTTTTTTCTTTGTTAATTAAATTCAGTTGTACAGTATAGTGTTTTTTTGTTTGAATTAGGACTGCATTCATTTTCTCATTTATTTGAATGCATCTGTTACAATTTTACATTTTGGACAATCAAGAGAAATTGTAAATGACATACAATGAACGTTGAAAAAGCTCATCTCAGAACAAGTCCTCAGTTATTTGGCTTTCAAGCCAGAGTAGCTGAAAGCCTACTGTTTTGGTCCTCATTCTTTTTAGTCCTCCAAGCCGAAGGGAGCAGACGCACTTGCCAGTGATCGTGATCTGTGTAGAAAACTTGCCAGGTGTGTCACACGGTTTGGTGGTTATCTTGCTTGTGGAAAATGTATGATAAAATGCTTATAGCCACTTCTCCTGTATTGTAACTCACATAAATCCCGCAGAGAGATTCATTATGTGACATCACTTTAATAAGTGCGTCAGAATTGGCTGGTGGCTGTTAAGTTGAAAGCCGTTTCTCCATATCTGTTGCTCTCATCTATTATCACATCATTACTTCAGATCGCAGATCGCAGGTTCAGAGTGGCGTCCCTTACGGGAATTAAAATATGCTGGCTCATGTGGTTTGATGGCTCAGCGGAGAATGGCAGTCATCCTGGGATGTACACGAAAGTGGTTTCCCTTTGATCTATAGCGTGCATAACCTTCCAGAGTTGCAGTTAGATCGACAATATAGCAAGCTGAGTACATCTGTGTGTGTCTGTGTGTGTGTGTGTGCGCATGCGTGTGTGCATGTGCATGTATGTGTCTGTTTGTGTATGTACATTTGTATGTAAAGAACACTACATACAGTTATGCAGTTTGTATTTGTGTGAATTATATTTAATCTTCTAGGTAAAATTTGAATAAGCCAGACTCTGTGCGACTAAGCATACAAATGCCCTTAAAAACTCGGGTGAGACTGGGAACCAACATTCATCTTTCATATCATGTTAAGTCAGAGTTTCCAAAGCACTGTTAGCCAGCAGAGCGTCAGTTCAGCCCTGTTCTGTGGTTTCCACCTAATGCAGATACCAGCTCAGAAAGTCCCTGGGTAAGTTCAGGTCCCGCACTACTACAATTAGATTAAAACTCAATCAACAAAGTTTTTACGTTAAATCAAGCAGGCTAATTAGAATTCGCAACCAGAAATCTAGAAAATAGGCATAACTCAGAAAGACATAATGATTTTTCCTGTTCATTTTTGTGAATTATGAGTTATGAAAGTGCAGATGTTTTTTGCAAATGGTGCAGATAGTTTGCAGTTGCCTTCCTGTTTAATAAGAGTGACGACTAAACAAGACATTCCATCCGGCTTTCAGTTCACTCTATCTATGCTCAGTTTATGCTCTGAACTTCTGCCACAGTTCTCAAGTCAGCTGAAAAATGCCCCATACTGTGGCCGATGGAGTGAAGTCAGTCGGCATTGTAGTAATTACAGTCTGAGAGCAGCGCGAGATTCGGCCGCTTAACTGCGTTTTTGACAGCCACATACTTCCAGATGTGGACTGCAGCCAAAAAGATGACTCAGTCCTAGAAAAATCAGTAATGCGTGTCTGAAAAGCATATTGTTGACTAATTAAATGTGGTTAACATCTTTGAGACAGGTACCGCTGCTAATCTGTACCCCTTCCGTGGGTAAATCATTCCTGATGCTGTTGCAGATGTGTTTGTCTGTAAAGAAGTGGAATCAGTTTTATGTGGTTTTGGAGCTAGTTTGCTGATATTCCAATGATTTGCTGTTTGCTGATTTGCTTGATGTGGTCTAGATTCTAGGCATTTAAATTGAAGAGTACCATGCATAGCGAGCACTTTGGTTTTGTCACTGAAATAGCAATAATGGCTTTTTACTTTCTATGACAGCACTGTCTAATACATAGTGCAGTAAGCAGACTACACGGGCATGTGTGGTTTCAGGTATTTAACTTGGGGTCTGTTAGTTTGATGAGTTATATCAGGTAAACTTTATTTAATTGTATTGATTGAGGATAACTTTTGTGTAATACAAGGGAAATTTACAAGTTATGTCTCAGATATGGGCTCATTGCACACGTATATAACTATCCAACTTAGCGATGGTATTTTGCACAGCATTTCATTTGTATGTAACTATCCAACTTAGCGATGGTATTTTGCACAGCATTTCATTTGTTAGCTGGGATTTGATCACACATTTCATAAAAGATTGATAATTCTGTTTTATTTGTGTATCACCATAGTAATAGCTGTCATGTTTAGGTCTAACTGTTCTGTATAGTGAGAGATTTAAATTATTTTCATTAAGAGGTAGTAGTAGTACTTTAATATTTTACTTTTCATCCAGAGCAGCTAACAAGCATAACTTGGCATGATGCATTACGTCCAGATCAGGAGCAAACTGTAACAAGAGTGACGGTGACCAGCTATACAATAAACAGAATGACAATAAACAGGCTTAGGTGGAAAGTGTTAAAATATACGAACAGCACAAATATAGTGTTACCAGCCTCAGATCAGCCTGCTTACAGTATATTCAAGTCAGCTTAGAGCCTTCAGTCATCCTG
Organism: Megalops atlanticus; assembly: GCA_019176425.1. Lineage (NCBI taxonomy): Eukaryota > Metazoa > Chordata > Actinopteri > Elopiformes > Megalopidae > Megalops > Megalops atlanticus. The sequence goes on along the minus strand of CM032889.1, from coordinate 31,809,043 downwards.
TTTACAAGCTGTGGGACAATGATCCATGAGAGCAACGTAACTGTTAAGTGAAAAGAATAAAAGTGCCATAGATGACTTGCGTTTTTGACCTTGCCGCCGTGGGAACAGTTTACCGTGTGAACACTGCAGCAGTGACGTGGGACGCGCCCGCGTGTTGAGGCTGAAATAGCACCTGGCCAGCGTTGTCCAATCAAATCACACGGAATTATCCCGTACCGCTCCACAGCCAGCATCGCATTAAAATGCTGTTCTTGCGCATTTCTCTCTGACCTCCGACAACTTTGCAAGTGAAGTGCTGAAAACAAGGGTCTGTAAATAGCTTTGAGTACCGGAATAAATGTCACAAAAACAGGAAATGGAGATTTCCTGCAGATATTTTGCACATTTCTGGATGTCACCATAGTTTATCATATATATGTATGTAAATAAACAAATATTGTTACAATTATTTAGAAATGAGAACAACAATAAAAATAACTTGTAATAATTATAAAAATAACAACTTAGACATAATTCCCATCGCTAGTACATGTCAATAATGAAATAATTAAGTTCTTAGGATATTTGAAGACCTAGCCAATATATTAATTTTCTGCAGAGGTAGTTAGATTACCATGTTGTGACTTCATAACCAGACCACCCCTTGTCACAATTAAATGTTATAAAGTCCATTATAATGTTGTAATTCTTTCGGTACCTTTGTGGCTCAGAGGAATGTGATTTTAATTATTGCGTGACTTCTGTGCAAAATAAATCTGAGGTATTAAGCCGGGAGCGGATGCCGCAGTCACGGCCGCGGCTGCAGGAAGCCGCGACCTTTCGAGCGCCGCCTCCGCGCGCCCCGGTGTCACCGGCGACTCGTCGCTGCTGCTCCTGACGGCCGCCGCGGCGGGAACTTGGTATTCAGCGGACGGCTTTGTTTTCTCAGATTTAATCAGCGCCGCCACCCCAGCAGCACAGCGGCGTCACACAGGAGATTCGGAAAGCGTTAATGATACAATAGCAACGGCGGTCTGTTAAATACGACCGAAAACAAAAGCAAAAGCGGGGACGGGGGACGCATTTGAGGGGCGCCCTTCGGACGAGGCCTCCGATGAGCACCAGGAAAGTGGCGGAACGTTTCGCGGAACGTCTTCTGCGCGCAGATCGGATGATGAGGTCTCTCTTTGCAGGCTCTTAACTAAGCAGTGAGTCAGCTGACTGTTTGCGATTGGCCATAAGAAAGCCCTTGACAACATTACACTGAAGCACTGTAGGGTGTCCCCACCGTGGTTTTTAAGAGAAAAGGCTGTTTTAGCAGTTTTAAAGTTTGAGGAACGGAAACTCCATTTAGAAACAGTGATTTGCCTGTCAACTCCGTCACTTTGGCGCTAGGCCTGTTTCAGACCATTTATATAATGTATGTAATTTACTGCAATTCTGTCCACTCCACATCTTTCTGCTGAGGTTTATTTAAGGTGCTTCGGATAAGAGTGATTCCTTGTGAATAATAATTATAATAATAACACACAGAGGAATATTCTAGCACAGTGTGCAGGGTTTCTCCCCATGTGTCTACTGCCAAACACGCCTGTCCTTATTTCTCTCTGAGTATTTATGCCTGTTAAATCAGGACCAGTTTCAGGTTCCACTGAAGCCAGAGGTGACTATTCTGCATGTTGCCTCCAGAAGATGCATGTGCCTTTATGTGTTCTGAAGGGAGGGGCGAGGCCATCACCCAGCCCAAATGGAGCAGAGGGTCACTCGGGTGTGTGCTGCCCCCTCTCGGACCCGCCCTCTCTCTCCGGCCCTCCTCTAACCATGCTGATTGGCTCGTTTCTCGCAGGTATGGAGTCCGGAGAGCAGCTGGCGTCCTCCTCCTCCTCCTCGTCGGCCTCGCCCTCCGCGCACGCGGCCTCCCGCTCCTCGGCCGTGTCCCCAGCTCCCCCCGCCGCCAAAAGCCCCCTGGTCTCCGGCCAAACCCCCCTGGGCTCCCCCCTCACCACCTGCGGTAAGGACAGACCCCTCCCTGTGTCCCCGAAACAGGTTTACTCCGCTGACAGCCTCCACCAGGGGCTGGTACACGCCAAACCTTATACAGGCATGGCATTTTCAGATCATACAAAGTGCAGGACTTTCCTGCAAGTGCATATAACATTTTTGCGCATTCTGTTTTGCATTGTCCCCACACCGATACACTGAGTCACCATAGTCTGTATCTGTTTGTATTTGCCGTCTTGAACTGGCAGATCCACACCTTTTTAATCATACATGCATGCTCCTGTTTATCCATCTGACACATAGCTGCTCCAATGGAGGTGTGTGCTCAGTATGAGCATTGCAAAGCATTAATGCAAAGTAATAAACGTTCTTTCCATTTTTTTTCCTGTTTTCTTGTTGCTTTGTTTGTTTATTGTATTTTAGCCTCAAGCAGAACTTTGGCTGTAATATTCACCTTTAGCTGGGAGTCACACTTAACTTTCACCTCTTTTTTGAGACGCCTCATGAAAGAAAAAAAAAAGCCTTGGTGTTGATTATGCTGATTATGTTGTGGAGCCTGAGGGGGTGTGTCTCCCCCAGTCTCTCACTCTGGCGGCTGTCGCCTGAGTTCCAGACAACGCAAAAGCCCTGTGGAGCATGCAGTCATCACAGCCATCACTGCCGTTACAGCCCTCGGATCCAGTTCTGCCTGCGTTTTCGGACGCTTCTGTTAGCTGCAGAGAGAGTGTGCAGCAGTTAGCGGTTTTCTCTGAGCACTGATAGCAGTCAAAGTCATACAGGGATGGTGCGTAACCCATCAGATTAGGATGACTAGCGGAATAACATGCAAATTTCCAAACTGATCTGTGATTTTCCCCCATGTTTTAATGATAACAAAACAAAAATCCTCTGTTTTTACACCATTACGGACAAAGACCCCATGGTGTTTTCTCATACATTCCCCCAGCACCGTCCATGTTGTCAGATTTCCACAATAAGTCGTTTTCAACTTTGCACTGAATGAAATACCGACATTGTGCTCGTAACTCTGACGCTACATTGCTGTTTTGAGAATAAAGCAAACTGGAGTTGTATTATGAGATCTCCTTCCCCCTCCGCGGACTGTAAAGACATTATGGCTCCTGGGCTGGCGGCGTTCCTGCCCCAGTCCCGCTGATTGAATTACACACCAGCCTGTACACTCCCATGCCTGCTCTGCTGTGTCTCGTTAACTTGTTAAATTACAGTCACATTTTTCTCTCCCCAAGTACTTTACCGATTACATTATGAAATATACTGTATCACCACAATCAGTTGAAATTTTACTGCCTCTCTATCGGCCCCTTGAAAACGCTAATCGGGTTAAGTTTGGGGTGTCCACGGCGGTAAGATAACGGAGGGTTTGTTTCGGAATGGAAAGTGAATAGGAGGGATGTTTTCCACACGCTTGCATCACACTTTCTGTAATTGATCATGACGAACACAGAGCATGTGATTCTGAAATGCGCAAGAAATAGAAATATTTTCCATCATGCGTGTTATCATCTGCAGTGAGGCATTTCGTGGAGTGCAAGGGTCAAAGAGAAGTCATCAAAGTTGCATTGCTACAAAAAGAGGCTCAAAATAAATGGCTAATTAACAGCAAATTCATGAGTCAGAACTGACCTGTGCTTATGCAAGGCGACACACACGTGACGTTATTGATCAGCAAAACTCAATAAGAGCAGCAGCGAAGGCTGAGAGTGGCGACTCTCGTATTCTCGGGAATCGTATTTTCATGGAAATCTCTTAACACAGCCCTCAACACTGGGATACAATTTCAAAAAATCCATAAAGAAATGTAAATGCTCAATCCCTCTCTGCTCCTCTCCTGTGGATCAGAAGCGCATCAGATCTCTGAACGAGGCCTGAGGCAGAATGTTCTCAGGCTGTGATGGAAGAGGCTGTGTCCTTCGGGCATCTATGCAAAGAGCCAAATTTTGTTTTAAATCTGGAGCCAGGAGACTTATCTGGCTGAGTGCGGAGTTAAACTGTGCCCAGCGCCAGGTATGATTGCAGGGCAGTGAACCTCCTCAGCTGTTTGTGCTAAATCTCTGCTTTTTCTCTTTGAGGATGAGTGGAGACTTGCTGGTTGTTTGCCATTTTTCATAAATCCCCCCCCCCCCAATTTTTGTAAACTTGGGAGCTCTTTGATAAATAGCATTGCTTGTTGCTGGTGAGAAGTGGAGCTATGCTCTCACACGTCCATCTTGCCCTGGGACGCAAGTCAGATTCAACACTGTGCTTATTGCACAGACTCGTTTTGCCTCTTACTGCAGACTGAGATTATCGTAAAGCCACACGCTCAAAGATTTTTCTGTTGTCAGTAATTAACTGATCAGACTGCTTTCATGTAGGGAAGATATGGATCAGAATGTTCTTCTTTAGAATTGACAAGAAAAATAACAAAAACCAACAAGCACAAATATGTTGTTGGCTGCCAAATGGCATTTGTTAGGAGGGGGAGGATAGTGTCCATTTCTCTCTCTTTGGAAGATTTCAGTTTTTGATCTAACTCCACAAATGCAATGGAACATTTCATTCTTCTCTGGTGGTGAAAGAACTAGTACCTCCAAACTGAAGGTGAAGCTCACAGCGGTATTTAATGAACAAAAATAACCCTTTTTGAACACAGAAGTCTGTCCCTGGACAAGAGGAAGACCTTTTTTTGGTCAAAATTTTTTAAAAAGTAGAGTAGAAGTGGAAGCACTGGGCAAAGCTGCCCAGTTTTCCTGTGTGTTTTCTCTTGGGTCAGTGAACCCATAACTCAGCCAGGTAGACCAAGTGATAAAAGGGATGGAATTTCTGCATGATGATGGTGTACTTAACCCTTAAAGCTATTTTGATGGTTATTTTTCTTCTCAAACAACACTCTTCCTGCTTAGAAAATAATTTTTACCAAACTGAATGCTTTTCTGTCTGACCCATCTTAAAGTTTAAGACCAAATTTCCTTTTAACCGGGCATAAAATGGTAGAAATGATCTCAGCATTGTCATAACTCCTTCGTTATGTAATATATCTGAAGCTAGTCATACATCTTTACAAAGTAAGGTCAAGCAATAATTAAACATATGGATAAATCATTCCTTTTTAGGCAATATTTAAAATGACTCCTGCCCAGATTAAATGACCTTTTCTAGTCTTTACCTTACTATTTAACCTAGGCTCTTTCAAAGAGGATTCTAGAGATATAACGGAAATCATATGGAATTGTGAGAAACCTCATATTTCAGTTGCTATGTTATGTAAGGTTTTTCCTGAAGGAGGTCTGGCTCTGCCTAATTTGGGTCTTTATTGTAGGGCGGTGCAAATTAGGCACGTTTCCTGACTCAGAGTCCCTGCGGGTTCCCACTGAGTTCCCCCTCTGACACCAATCCCGCTGAGGTCATTATCGAATTATTGTTCTTTAATTAATATTCAATCTTATGTAATTTAAAACTGCACTTGGAGTAGACCACATGAGCTTTATAAAAAGTGTATTTTAAAACATTTTAAATCAAAATGATAAAAGGGGACTGGAAGGACACCAGATGTATAACTGTTATTTCATTCTCAAACCTCTCACAGGGGCACAGAGAATGTTTGGCCACGTTATGGAACATTTAAGCTCATATCATGTTGGCTTCACTGGTTACGGGCCCAGGGTTGTTCCTGGCAGAATATGAAGTGTACCACTATTCACCAGGTCACCCTTTAGTGATTTCAGTCTGTCTGTTTTTGAGCACAGAAGTATCATAGGCACACATGACACACATGTTTTTCCTCCAGACGAGTCTCACTTTTATATCATGCAGCATCCCTGTGCCCCGGTGCTGTAAATGTAGCTCCCGCCGCCGAGCCAGGCCTGTCCGCTCAGAGTAATCTCTGTAATGGGAACGAGAAGGACAGAGGCCGGCGAGCAGATACAACACGATCACAGAAAGTGGGCAGCTCATTTTTATAGACCAGCTGCAAGCCCACTGCATCACTGTAAATACTCGGCCACGGTTGGACGGGAGAATATGCGTGAAATGGGGATTCCCAGTGATGGCACCAGGCTTAGAGCTGGGATTCTGGTGAAAGTCGCAGCACTTGATGTTTGAATGCGATTTTCAGTTGTGTGCATTTAATGCTTTGTTGCTGCATCACACAGACTTTCCAAAGCTGAGCCAAAATGAGCAAGCCTGGACAAATAAAGGTTTGTGGCCTGGAGAACGGGGTTGTGTAAAACTTGTGAACTTTATTTTGTACAGTGCAATCAGAGCACTTTCCAAGTAAAAGGAAAAGCCATGTAGCTGAAATAAACACAAACACAGCTTATAAAAGAAAAATGGGCTGTGAAGTCATGGGAGATCATAATCATAATCACATAATCATAACCGAGGAGCAGAAAGCAGGCAGCACAGCACAGAGAACCCATATCCCTCATTCACCCTGCGAGTCTGCTGCACAAATGCATTTCCTGTGTCACTGTCAGGCACTTCTGAAGAACTTCTGATTTACTTGAACATCCATTGTGCGTTGTGAGGTTCTCATAGTCTCATTGAGGAATATGAAATCTCTTCAGTCATCGTTATTTTTTTTTTTATGTACTCATACTACCTGGCACATTCAACAACTGTTCGAACAGAACACACTTGCCTTCTTTCCTGTCTGTGCTAGAAATTGGATTTGGACTGAATGTGTTCCTTTTCTCCTCTGGCTGTTTGAGAGGTCAAAATTCATATATCAACATGTTCATATTAGGTTCAGAAGTAACTTAAATGACGTTACAGAAACAGGTTGATGAGGCTGATAATAATATAGAGGTAATAGTGTATTGATAATAGCTGTTGTAATTTACTTTTGTTAGGTAGTGCTGCCCAGGGCTGTGTATGAGTTGGTGTGACTGCTTGCTGAACCACTTGTGGGTTGTTTTCCTTCTGTTGCCACTGTGATATGTTGATAATCTGTTGCTATGACGATCATCCTGGCCAGGATGTCTGGGTAACACTGCTCAGTGATCTGTGGGGTTTGGTGAGAATCTGTGGCAGAGCAATATCAACTGTCAAGACATCCCATGGAAATGGGAACAAAAGGGAATCCATCACAAAAGATTAATACTCTCAAATTTCCTGAGACTTTATGTTTTATGACAAACATATGGGAATTAGGTTATGCGTTGTGCCTTCTCTTTTCAGTGAATCATCTTTGCTTTCAAAGAATAAGATGCTTATGGTTACCAGATAGTGTTTCTTTCATATTCCTTCTGAAATACAGAGAAAGAGCTTGGGACTTTAAAATGCCCATGATCTCAGATTCCCAAATCTATGCTAACTTATTTGCACAGCCATGTTTAAACAGATCAAGCCGATTCCTAGGGAGCCTTTGTCCTTTATACTACTAATGTCTTTATTGATAATGCATAAAACATTCTCTTACCAAGTAGAGGTTGTAAAATCTGCAGGGAGAGGGGGTGATATTAAACTTTAACATGCACAGGGATGAATTATTTAGCTGCGGTACTTTAGCCGCCACGCCGTGCATTTTCATCGGTGAGTAACCCAGGTGCTGCTCTTTGTCATCCTCTGCTGTTCAGGGCATTTGTTCCGGCAGGCCAGTGATCAGACCTTCAGCATGTCGGCCGTCTCAAGTGCCTTCCCCACCGTCAGTCACCCGGCCTTCGGCCTCTACACCACCAGCACGGGGCGCTCCGAGTTCGGGGGCCTGGGGACTCTGGGCGTCTCCGCGGCTTTGGCGGCTCACCCGCAGCTGGGAGCGTTTCCAGGTAAGGGAGGCGGTGCTCACCTGCCTAGGACACCAAACTACATTTCCCATGATGCCTGAGCACCCACCTCTTTGAGATTACCTCATGTGATTGAGCATCTTTTGGTGAAGAAAAATAAATAAACAAAGAAGATTGGATACATTCATCAGAGAGGGCCAATATTTGAGAAATCAAAGCTGTACCATTTAGCTGTGTCTCTGTAGACGACTGCTTTTGGGATGGTGTTGTGGTGTAATGGTAAGGAGCAGGGCTTGTAACCAAAAGGTTGCTGGTTTGATTCCATGCTAGAGCATTGCGGTTGTACCCTTGGTCACAGCAACCCACAATTGCCCTAGTAAATATCCAGCTGTGTAAAGGGATAAAATTGTAACCGTCTGTTGCAAGTCGCTTTGGATAAGAGCGTCTGCTAAATGACAATAGTGTAATGTAATGTTTGCATACCAGCTCAGGTCTTAATTGTTTAACTGCAGCAGCCGATTGGTTGGGAAGTTGAAGCGCATGTTGTTCCAGGTGCCAGTCAGCTGCTGGCTGAGGGACGGCGCTGTGGAAGTCTGTTTCCAGGAAGGAACGCCGCTGCTGCAGATGCATTTGAGCATGCGGCTTCTGTTTATTCTGTGACTTATTTCACACATGGGCAATTTTAAAACAACCTGCAAATCTCGTGCTCCTCGCTCACTGGCCGCTTACAACTTTCCTGCAGCGAGTCGCCCGTTAACCCGGCACCCAGCGGACTCGCATGGCGGACACCGCTGGCATGTATCAATTTAATAGTATCGTACATCAGAATAACCGGCGGCCTTTGAGGATTGACATTTATGGTGGATGGATTCGTCAGGGTCTCGGTATAACTTTGACCCCGTGGAACGCGATATTGGATGCTATCTGACATTACTGCGTGTTTTTTAGGAGTGCCTTTTTTTGGCCGTCACGCTCAGGATTGTTTTTTTGTTGTTTGGTGTAAATCCGTAGCGTGATCTTCAGTGAGAATGCCACCGTTGTATATTTCCGAACCTCAGTAATGTATGGTAATTGAAATCAGAAAGATGCTGACCTGGAGATTTCACACAAAAATACAGCAAGATATGTATTTTCTTGATGACTTAATTTATGGAGGAGTTCTTGAGTCTTGCTGAAACTAATAACAGTAATGGCAGTATTGTCTGTACGGTCAGATGTGAAATGCCCCCATGGCCCATATAAAAGATTTGTGAGAAAAGAGATGTGGAGCACACAAGATGTCATGAGTCTGATGTAATCTTAAATCCATCAGATGTTGGCGGATTTCAATTTAAAACAAAGTGGAATAGCATTGGAATGCACTTGTGGTCTGTGCAGGTTTAAGTTCAAAGGAAAAAAAACCCCACTTTGCTCTGAAATGAAGTGAACCTGCCTGAAACAATGTGTTGAAGTTTTTTGGATGTGAGGCATAGATAACAGGTGTGTAGATGTTGGAGGTGCTGTGCATGTGTGGTATGAACTGTAGTTGAAGGTATTTAGTGGAGTAATGAATGGTAATGTTCAGGCCATGGGGTTTGACTGAGTCACAGACAGTAATGTTGCGGTCATGTGTAGAAGACCGTGCTTTAGGGGTTTTTCGTGAGTCACAGACAGTAATGTTGAGGTCATGTGTAGAAGATGTTATTGTACGGGTTTGTTTGAGTCACAGACAGTAATGTCATTGTGAGTGTTCAGCATTGCTTACTCCAGTAAATGACAGAATGAGTTGCATGTTTCTCTCTCCTGTAAATGGCAGAATGACGGAGTTGCACGTTTCTCTCTCCTGTAAATGGCAGAATGACGGAGTTGCACGTTTCTCTCTCCTGTAAATGGCAGAATGGTGGCGAGCAGCAGAAGCCCATGGGCGTGGTGCTGCCTCGTTCTTCCCGTCTCTCCTGGGCCTCCCCCCGATGTTCACGACCACCCTTCAGAACCACGAGTCCGACCCCTACCAGACCCGGACACCCAGCAAGAACGGGCAAGGCCCTCAGAAAGGTACGCCCCATCCGGATTCTCACCTCAGAATCTCACCTGGCTCGTTCACTGTGTCACGGAATTTCACAATTAAAGGAAAAAACAATCATTGAAATCCTTGTGGGCACAGGTATGATATTAAGTAAATTTAATTGGCCCTAGAGGTGACCGAAAGAGGCAAAAATGCATTAATCGTTTTTTTGGTAAGCTGGAGTGTGAAGTATTCACAATGAATATATTAACCTGTTCGTCCATGATGAATTTTCTTCTGTTCAGATGGCCTTAGCGGCCTCTGTTTTGAGTTGACTCACCTCAGAGTCAACCTTCTCTCAGGGCTTTACTGCTGCCTCTCCCTGTGCTTCCTCAGTGCTATGCCACATCATTCCCACTACGTTTTCATTTAAAACACTGCTAGTTTGTGCTTTTTGTGCTCATGGATTCCCCGTGTTACATTACAGTATCATCTGCTGGAGTGTCATCAGTGGCATCAAACACGATATCATGGTGTAGTAACTGAGGTGTGGTTATTTAAGATCTGCGTTCGCTTGCCGGCACAGGTGGGAACAGCACGGTGAACGGAAACAGCGTCTCGGCCTCCTCTAGGGGGAGCTCTTCTAGCACCGTCTCCCCAGCGCTGGGCACCCCAGGGCAGGCGAAGGCTGCCAACTCCAGCAGCAGGGGGCGCAAGGGCAACCAGGACAACGGGAAAGCGCAAGACAAGCCCGCTCAGAAAACTAAAGACAAGGTGAGAGGCCGGGGTGTGGTTTTACAGTCGTTCACGTTACAGCTTTCAGGGGCAGACGCACAGTAACTGAGACCTGTGAAAGCCTGTTTGGTGCTGTGCTGCTGGAGGGATATTAGAGATGCAGTCGGTCTGACGCTTGAGCCGTGCGTCTGGCTAGGGGCGTTATCGCTTCGTGATTGATTGACAGCGCTGTCGTCTGTTGCAGAAGCTCTGCAAGAAAGCGGCGGGGATCTCCAGCAACAGCGAGAGCGAGTCGGGCTCGTCCTCGGACACCTCAAGCGACGGGGCCAGCAGCAGCGGCTCCGAGGACCTGGAGGAGGACGACGACGATGACGAGGAGGACCAGAGCAACGAGAGCGAAGACTCAGACTCGGACGGCGAGGCTCGGGGAAGCAGGAAGGAGAAGGTGAGGGGTCCTGTCTGTGTGTGTGTGTGTGTGTGTGTGTGTGTGGGCCGGTTCAGAGTACAGCGAGTCCTCACTGACAGTGAAGCTCATCAGCTCAGTCATTACATCATTAATGGCTTTGTTTTCCATTTACCGTGAAAACAGTGTCACATCTCATTTGCACGTGTTTCTCAGTCGTCAATATGCACATATGCAAAATTATAGACTGCGCGTGTGTGTGTGTGCATGTGTGTGTATTCGGACTAGAGAGAGAGAGAGAAGGGGTTTGTTTGCTCTCCTCATTCATAAGATTGTCGTTATTCAGAGCTGAATCCCCTTTTCCCCCCAAAGGTGATGATGCAGGGTGTGAGCGAGGGGAGGAAGGACTGTACAAAAGCTGCGGAGGAGCAGGAGGCCCAGGAGAGGAAGAGCAGCCAGCCCCAGAGTTTCCCCGCCGAGCCGCCTGTCCTGTCCCACTGCCCGTCCCAGCCCTCCCTGCAGGGCAGCAAGCCCAGGGGCGAGGCCATGCCCCACCTCAGCGTCATCCAATCCACAGGGCTGGTGCCTGGCACCAAGCCGCCGCCCACCCGGCCAGGCGGGGAGGGCTCCCCCAAGGCCCCGCCCCCCACGGCAAATCCCCTCTCCCTGTGCCCCTCGCCCAAACCCCTCCCCCTCTCCCTCTCGCCCTCGCCCAAGCCGCCCTCCCTCTCCCCCGTCACCAAACCCAAATCTCTGGCCCCCTCCCCCAAACCCCTGGCGCTCTCGACCCTGCCAGACGAGCCTCCCTCACACATCAGCGATTTCAGACTGAAGCAGGTGGGTGTGGCTCTCGCCCCTTCTGTCTGTGCCCTTCTGAGAGTGTCTGAGAGGGAGGGCGTGGCTCTGTCCGTGTCCGTGAACGCACCAGTGAAAGTACACACGCAGAAGCGAAACGAATGCCCTCGCTCCAAAACAGCAGGCCCACATCACACTTTTCCACAGGTCTTCTGCGTCTTCTGTGGAGTTAAAACGTGAATTAAATATTTGCGTTTATTTTTGGACTATCATTTTTCTGACGCACAGTTTTTTAAAGGTCAGTTGGCTTCTCCCTTACAGCAGATGAGATTTCTAAGCACTGAGGACAGTGGGCCGTATGTTTGTGTTTCATGCTGTCTGGCCGCATGCATGAGTGAAAGTGACAGCATATTTAACTGCATCAGGATTACCGCACCAAGGCACACAAGCAATTAGCTGGGCTAATGCTGTAGAGAAAATGTGCACAAAGAGGAGACAGCTCTCAGTTCTCTTTTTGACATTAATGGAGTAATTGTTGGAAGACTAGATAGTAGACCTTAAGGTGAACAGTGGCCAGTTTATCTGTGAATGACCGGAGCTTTGGAATAGAATTGCTTTCACTGTTAAAAGCAACAGGAACATTGTGCGATATTTTCAGATATGCGTTACACAAATTTGCGTACCTTTCTAAATACATGTGTAGAGCATTATCATGAATTTTTCCAGGCATACCTGCTGGGTCTGAACCAAAGTTCAAGATTAAAGCACTGGATTCAGAATACTGCTTTGCTTTGAATGGTGAACATAATGAACAATGTTGGTCTTGTAAACGGCAAGTCCAAAACAATGCTTTCAGTGGTTCCTGTGCTATTATTACTGTTATTAATTTTAGGAATTACTAGGTTAGGTGCGCTAATTTTAAGAAGAATAAGTACATGTCTTGCATGTAAATATTTTACATATTTGTAAATATTTTACATTGCCAGCTACTCTCATAATGTGTTAATGCAGAAGGGCAGTCAGTGGTAACTGTGTGCTGATTTCTGCCCCTCTCTCGGCCTGATTCAGGCCTTCCTTCCTCAGGAGAAGTTCCAGCAGGCCTTCTCTCTGCAGCTGAAGAGGCCTCAGGAGTCGCCCAAGGCCCACAAGAAGACTGCATCCTCATCTTCTCTACCCCCTCCCAAACTGTACCCCGAGACCCCCCACAACAACCACGCCCACCCCTTCCTCCTGGGGTACCGCCCCCCAAACGGCGTCATCCAAAGCATGGTCCAGGAGGCCCCGCTGGCCCTCATCACCAAACCGCGCGGTCAGGCCATAACCCCGGACAAGCCCCCTGCTGGCCCCCGGGCCCACCCCAGCTTCCTCCGCCCCTGTCAACCTGAGCACGGGGAGCCGGAAGCTCCCGGCCTCATCTACCTCACCCACCCCGCCCCGGCGGAGCAGGACGCCCAAGGCCACGCCCCCCGGGAAGGCCACACCCCCCACGAAGGCCACCTCCCAGAGCCACCTGGCGCGGTCTCTGGTGGACCTGTTCCGGGGCACCGAGTCCGACATCCCCAGCAGCAGGGACTCGGACGACTCGATCGAGGAAGAGGATGATGAGGATGAGGAAGAGGAGGAGGATTCTGATGACAGCCTCTCAGGTAGGCCCCCACCCCGGACCCAACTCTTGGGACCATTTTCCCCACAAGGAAAAGGGTAACAAACTCTTACTTTGAGAGCTCTGCTGAATTGAGGCTCATCTCACTAGGCAGTAGTGTGGTGTAGTGGTAAGGAGCAGAGCTCGTAATCAAAAGGTCGCTGGTTCGATTCCCTGCTTGGGAAAGGACCTTAACTGAGGAATTACCTCAGTAAATGCCCAACTGTGTAAATGGGTAAAATTGTAACCTATACCAGTCACTTAGGGTAAGAGCATCAGTTAAATGATAATAATGTAATGGATGTAACTGAAGGGAGGGTAAGAGAAGGGCAGAGAAGTTCTGTCTGTGAACACGTGTTGACTCTCTCCCCTCTCGCATTCTGTGTGTGCAGAGTCCGAGAGCAACTTGGAGAGCGACTCGGACGTCTCCGAGGACGACGTGAAGGACCGTGACGGGACCGGGACAGACACGGAGGGTGAGAGGACGCCCCTGAAGCTGACCAAATCCGCCTCCCTGCTGAACGCCTCCTCCTCCGGCCTCTCGCCCAGCTGCTCCCCCCTCAACCTCATGAAGACGCCTGGCTCCGCCTCCTCCGCCGCGGTGACCAGCTCGGGCTCCCTGGCCTATCACAGCACTCCCTCCTCCTCTTACGCTCTCTGCACGCCTCCAGGTAACCGCGGGCAACGTGCAGCGGTCCGCTCGGGTGCTCCGATGAGTGTGGTGCTGTCAGGGCCGAGCGAGCGCGTTCGGGTCTCGTCTTTTTAAGTCTTGCTGAAAATCAATCCAGTGCAGTTGTTACCCTGTTTGCTGCCGTGGTGAGATGACAGGCATTATTCAAATCATTATAATGTAGATATTGTGTGGAGCTGAGACAGAGGCAGCCTAGAGCTGTTTTCTGTAAAACGCGGTGGTTTGTTCAACATGCTGTAACCGCCTGTTGTGCGCTTGGTGTTTCTGGTTAAGCTTGTTTGCTTTTAGTATTGGTAGTTTTTCATGGAATGACCCAAAAAGACCTCTGTCACTACCCCTTTGTTACGACAGGGATTCACAGTAAAAGGGTGTGGTTCATACTTCTCAGATAGGGCAGAGAGAGACGTCTCCTTCGGGCGGAGGCATGACCCAGTTCAGGGAGCAAATACCCACAAGACGGGCATTTTACATTGAGATGTTACAGCTAGGCAAACTCAGTGTGTTTTTTCTCAGAGTGTCCACCGGAGGCAGCACTGATGCACTTTAGCTGCAGGTGGGCGGTACCTGGGGTGAGCTGGAGGCCAGTCCGCAGCCGATTGGCCCAGGCTGGCAGTGTATTTTAACCCCAGATACGATAGCAGGTTGGCCCACAGCCTAGGCCACTGAAACTAATAGTAGGTGTTTGAGACGGCCTGAAATGCCATTGCTAGAAAGTGTTTTTTCATCTCGTACACACGGCTGCGTCGCTCAGTCACATCATTCATTGCTCATGCCAGCCAACACAAGTTGCACATCAGGTCTGCATATAAGAAGCTTCATTTGCCATGATCACCTTCTGTTGCGGTCTCTCCGTAATAAGAATAATAGAAGCACAGCCATCAGGGATTTCATAAGCTAGTGTGCAGCCACACAAATCTGTTGAGCAATCTTGCCAACACTATAGCACTACAAAAATTCATCAAAGATGTCACAGGGTCAGCAGAGGTAAAGCAGTAGGTAAAGCTCCATGGAAATGTACATTGAATTGTGCTGTTACCTACAAGTCAAACTTACTCATCCAGTGAAACTGCTGAATATTGCAGGTAAGGGTTCAGCATTGGTGTGTGGCTCTTCATAAATGGGGTGGGGGTTGTTTCATATTAAGTGCTGCTCTGAAATTGGGGGGAAAAAGCAAAACTGGGACTACAGGACAAGAAGGAAACCACTCACCAGTGAAACAGCTGTCATGTAGTTGCAGTCCATGTGTCAGGAGCAGTGCCGGATTTCACATATAAGACCCAGTTGGTCTGGGTGTTCTGGTTTTTTGATTCCCTCTGGAAAATGCACTATGCTATATGTGCTGCACTTTGTGACGATCTCAGTTGTAAAAATGTGCTATAACAGATAAAATTTGATTGATTGATGACTGATCAGACACTACTGCCAGCAGACCTGTGCTTCAGTTTTGCAGTGCGAGATGCAGTGCAGTTTTTGGACGGCCGTAGCATTGCAATGTCTGACCGCCGGACCTCATGGACTCTCTCCCTCCCTCCCTCTGTCCTTCTCTCCCGCTCTTTCTCCCTCTCCCTCCCTCCTTCCCTCCCTCCCCCCTTTTAAGGTTCCGGGAAGAGAAAGAGAGAGCTGGATGAGCGGGAGCTGAGGTTACCTCTGCAATTCGGGTACGTTGTTCGGGAGTTTGGAGGGCAGCATGGGGGGGGGGGGTGGATTGAAGAGTGTTGCTCCCCAGCCTTGGATGTGGGTCAATCCCCCCCTATGGGGTGAGAAGTGGGGGGCTCCTAGTGTGACAGTTTACTGTGGCACCCCCCCTTAGCACCCAGCGGGGGGCACTGAGGCCTCCCTGCCTTTGTGGAAAGCTGTAAGGAAGCAGAGGGCTTGCATTGGGGGCGGGGCCTGGAGCAGAGCCACCACAGCTGCGATTGGGCCGAAGCCCCGCCTTTCATTGGCAGGCTCAGACAGGAAGTGCACGTTTTTTGTCCAGTCTCTGCTCTGTTCAGGGAGCTCTGGCACGCTTCCAGGGGCGGGCTGACGTCCTCGCTGGCAGGTGTCCATTCCGAGGAGTTTCATTACCGGTGGGGTCGGAGGTCACACAGGTGCACAGACAGTCCGTCTCTCAGGCCAGGCGGAATGGAGGTCATGGCTGTAAAGGGGCAGCTTATTTGGTGGCCTCTTGATCCTCTGTGTCTAGACTGTGTAGCAATAAGAACAGAGGTTAAGGTCTTTTCTGTTCTCTGTTCTTCCATTATAGAGAGATTTTGAGGCTTTTACTCCAGAAGAGACACTGCTTCCCAGCTTTAAATATATATCATAATTCTGGATGTGTCACTTCTAGAATTTGCTCGTGTCATCTCCTCTGTAGATTTTCAGTGTGTAAGGGTGAGGTCCTCGGTGTGACAGTCTTTGCTGAGTGTTGGGTTTTTATTATAAATGAGTTCAGGCTGAAGGCAAATGTGGCTAAGCCCTCATTTACAGTGGGAGCCCCAGACATAAAGAACCAGCCACTGTAGTTTGTCTGTGGGAGTGCAAGTTAAGACAGAGTTGCTGGGGTAAAGACACAGGTGTTGCAGTTTCTCTGTGGGAGCACAGGTAAAGACAACAATATCTCTGGGAACTCAGGTATAGACACAGGTGCTGGGAGCACAGGTAAAGACACAGGTGCTGGGAGCACAGGTAAAGACACAGGTACTGAACTGTCTCTGTTGTAGAACAGGTAAGGTGGTGATGTATCGTGTGACATTTCCCCCTCTGTCCCCCAGGTGGCAGAGAGAGACGCGCATCAGGAACCTCGGCGGCCGGCTGCAGGGCGACGTGGCGTATTATGCCCCCTGTGGGAAGAAGCTGCGGCAGTACCCGGACGTAGTGAAGGTACAGCCCCACCTGCGCTGTCTCACCTGAGCGGCCCAGAGTCCTGTGTGCTTGAGGAATCGCAGAACACATGCTGCTAGAAAATACCTCTGATTAACCTTTCCCCCCTCCCTGCTCTTCCCTGCTAAATCCTTTATCAGCCATGTTGGGAAAACTGATCCTAGTAGTAAGATTTGAGCTTCAGTGTGTCCTGTGGTGCTGTGGTAGTCCTCCCCTCCGAATTCTCCAGCTGACGCTTCCTGGTTGATTTTGGTGTGCTGCTTTGAGTGTGCCCCCTGCCTGAACACTGGATATCCTGTCTCACCAAAGCCATTATTTTCTCTTCTGTAGTATCTGTCCAGAAATGGAATAACTGACCTCACGCGCGATAATTTTAGCTTCAGTGCAAAAATAAGGGTTGGTGACTTCTATGAAGCCAGAGATGGACCGCAGGTGACTTGTTTTTCTATCTTGGTTTTTCTCAGAGTCAGAAAAGAACTGCAGGGCCCAGCCTTACTGAGAACTCCCACTCAGTCCATAATAAGTCATGATAGCCATAGCCGTAGCCATGATAGTATAGCACAAAGACGCAGAGGAGAGCATTAATCAGATCACATTGCTTTCACAGGAAATCATGCTCATTTTACAGAAGACAGCTAGGGTAAATGAAATAGAGTTAAGTGCTACAGACGTATAAGAACTGAAGGAAGAATGCTCCTTCTGGGAGGTAGAGGGCAGACACCAGCTTGGTCTGGCTCAGTACAGTACACCATTTAAAGAAACCATGTATTTATCTAACTTTGGTTTTTCCCCTTATCTGTACTTTCCTGTGCAAAGTGCAGGATGAACTGCAGGATGAACTATAACTATTAATCGTGATTTTTATCATGTCTGATGGTGTATGTTGGTATGTTTCCCACAGTCAGGCAGAGAGAAGGCACCCGGCTGCCGGTGTGGGGGCGCTCCTGACGGGTGTGTGCTCTCGTTCTTATCTCGCAGGGTGTGCAGTGGAGCCTGTTGCGGGACGAGGAGGTCATACCTCGTCTCCTGGCGATGGAGGTGCGGCGGGGGCGTCCCTCGAACTCAGAGCGGCAGCAGCCGGGCGACGACTCCTCCCCCCGTGGCCGCCGCAGGAAGGGCCGCCCCCCCAACGTGGGGGAGGGCGAGCTCCCCAGCGCCGCCAGCGCCAAGCTCCTCCGCAAACTGGAAGCCCAAGGTGAAGAGCGCCGCCCTGGTGGTCATGCCAACCCTGCGCTGTTCAGAGCAGATAGGCAGCTTCAACCCTGAGCGCTCACAGGGCCTATTGTTGTGCCTGAGCTCTTAACTGTTGAAGGTGTTACCTAAACAGGGAGTTGGCTTGTCTGAATTTACAGGTCTAAATCTGAACGGCAGCTCTGAAACTAGCAGGGTTGTTGTCCTCTGGGCCTGGCATGGCTCCACCCTGCTGTAGACGTCTCCGCAGACTGTCAGCCCGGTAGCTAACGATCGTCTCCCGCTCTGGTTGCAGAAATAGCCCGGCAGGCGGCTGAGATTAAGCTGATGCGGAAGCTGGAGCGTCAGGCCCTGGCGCGAGCCGCCAAAGAGGCGAGGAAGCAGCAAGGTACACAGCAGCGGACTTCCTGTAGCGCTGTAAACAAGCCGCCGCCTCCTCCTCTGCCTCTCAGGCCAAACAGTCAGCGCAGATGAAACCGCAGACCTGTGCTTTACTCTTCACACTCTCTCTCTCTCTCTCTCTCTGTCTCTGTCTCTCTCAGCCATCATGGCCGCTGAGGAGAAGAGGAAACAGAAGGAACAGATCAAGATTCTGAAACAGCAGGTACGCTGCCTTTTACCTCCACAGTGTTTCACACAGCTTTGCTTCTTTTGCAGAACGCGAGCTGCCTGCACCAGCTAGCTTTTCATCTTAAACTTCATGTGCAGATTCAAGCAAACAAGTGCCATTGAGGGTCTTCCCTTACAAAGAGAGAACTGCAGAGCAGCTCAAATCTCTTGAAGGCTCTTAAAAGGAAGTTTGTTCTTTCACACAGCAAAGTGAAGACTTTCCTACGTTGCATTATTGCTTTGCCAGCATATTATAATGCAACTAACCATTCAATGAAGCAGTTCTAATTCAGCATCATGTTCTAAAGGGGTATGACAGAGGTGCCTCATCCAAGATTCAAACTGGCAAACTTTGGGGTACAGGTTGAGCACCCTAAGGGCTGTGCAACACCCCCTCCACTTTTCCAGTTGTTTTGTGTCATGATTACATAGCCCCTAATCCTCTCCCTGTCCACTCCCCAAATGTGCCCTACGTGATGTTACTTGCTACTTCATTTGTCATTGTTGTAGCTGATTGTCTTCTCTCGTTGTTTTAACAGGAGAAGATCAAGCGCATTCAGCAAATCCGAATGGAGAAGGAGCTCAGAGCCCAGCAGATTCTGGAGGTACTCCTGAGTAGAGGTTTAAAACGGCAGAACTGCTCTGAGCAGCTAAAATACACCAGCTTAGCACAGGCCTGAGGGTTTGAAATCTACTAAGGGCCATTCCTGGATGATGTCATGGGGGTTCTGGGTCTTTCTTGCACATAATTTTACAGCAGACTAATGCTAAATTGGTTTTAGCAGACTGCCATGAAATATTAAGTCCATCTTCACCTCCTCAGACCATGGTTAAATTGTTCATAAAAGATTTTTATGTTCAATTGAAACAGTTTAGCATAAGTAGCTGGAAAAAAGGCTGTTTTCCATACACACACAATTACAGAAGCTCCAAAGTGTTTTAGCTGGCCTAAATCAAATTTGAGTTGACACGCATGGGAAGCTGTCCCTAACAGGATTTCTCACAGCTTGTAATTACATATTTAAATTTGATATAATTTATGCTTTCTCATTTTTTTTCTACTCTGCGATTCACTGGTTGGGGGAGTTTCTGTTGTTGTTTTTTCCAGTTGAAATGGAAGAATATGGTTGAAAATCACAAGTTCTTTGCCTCATAGTCAGAGCATTATTATAATAGTCAGAGCCACCATCTTGACAATCACGATTCTCATGATTATTTCATATTGTAAATGGTTGACTTCAGTATGTATCAAAAGAATAGTGAAGGCAGTGATATTTTGAATGGAATTAGTCATTTAAACCACTGTACCACTATTGCACACATTAACTGAGTCTTGATTGTGACTTGTTTTTTCTTTGAAAGGGAAATCTAAGAAAATTTCACAAAATTGTTCTAGATTGTTAGCCATCTCTGCAGTGGGAAAGCCGGTGTTGTGAAAGCTACAAAAACTGAAGATGGAGAAGTTTTTCCCAAACAAACCACAAAAATGAGCACTGAATTGTGAACAGAAGCAATTTTAGAATGTCTCATTTCTGGTAACACTACATAGTGTATTTCTTAATGCCTGTTCTGTTGTAACTGCTTGCACCTGTGTAATATAGGACATCTTTGGGAATGAATAGTAGGCTTCACAGAGACTGTAATATCTGCTCATTTTGAGGTCAGCATGAGAGAAAACAAAATATTAAGTAGAAGGCCCTCAACCACTGTAAATTCCTAGCTCCTAGCGGTTCCCCCTGCATTTGATTGGCTACCCAAGGCTACCCTCTTACATTCCCTGCTGACCCTGCTGGCCCAGTTAGCCCTGTAAATGAAAGAGGAGCTCTTGGTGGCATTTAATAAACTGGGGAAGGCTTAGCTAAGTAAAAGTGCTCACTTGCTAGATACTGAAAGTCTTTGCCATGAAATGACCATTTCACAGCATCTTATTATCATAAAGGTCTGTTCACTTACCACATTAACGGTCTGTTGGCCCATTACAAATTGCAGCAGCAAGATTTAGGTAGCTATCCAAGTTTTTTTTAAAACTAATGGTGATGTGAACTCTGTGGCCAGAAACATGTGACAAGTGACCGCATGTCATTCAACTTGTTCAGTTAGAACTAGTCAGTTAGGCAGACCCTGAACTGAACCCTTAAGTAGTCAGTACCTACTGCGTCACACATACTCTTCATTTTGGCACCCTGTGTGACATGTATTTTTTCGATGTACATAAAATGAACTCTTGTTTCACAATATTTTTTGTGACATCTGGTAGCCTACTTAAATGTCAGGTATTTGATTTCAAGTGGTTCTGTTGCCTGACCTCCTCACCTGTCTCGGACTCATAGGCCAAGAGAAAGAAGAAGGAAGAAGCAGCAAACGCCAAAATTTTAGAAGCCGAGAAACGGATAAAGGTCAGTGCGCATGGGCCGGGACTCACGAGGAAATTATTTAATATGAACGTGAACTGTCAAAATCGCACTGTTACATATCCACTCTCCTCTTCAGGTTCACACTAATTAATGCAAAGTAATTGACAGTGTATTAAAAGGAATCAAGGGATTTTCAATAACAAAATATCTCAGGGAAAGTTAAAACCTAGGGAAATTGCTTTGCCTTTACAAACATTTCAAAATAAATTACTTTTGTAAGAGCCATCGACTCAGCCGGTTAAACTCTTCAACAAAACCCCGATTTTTTAGTTTTAAATACTGACTTTCCACAAAATGTTTTTTCAAGCTCCAATGAGATACCTCTTTCACATGATGAAATTTAAGACAACCTGCTGGACAACCTATGAGTCTTTT
The DNA here is from genome assembly GCA_019176425.1 of Megalops atlanticus. Classification (NCBI taxonomy): domain Eukaryota; kingdom Metazoa; phylum Chordata; class Actinopteri; order Elopiformes; family Megalopidae; genus Megalops; species Megalops atlanticus. The sequence continues at coordinate 31,787,639 of CM032889.1, read as the reverse complement.
ATAGGACACTGTCTCAGTATTTAAGTAAATATGCAAACACGTTCATCACAGAAATGGGGAGGAGAGTGCCTCAAATCTGCGCAGACTCTCTGGTCGCGCACCTGCTGATTCAGTTAACCTGTTATGAAATCGGCACAGAAAGCTCGCTGTGTGCGGCGGTGTTAGCCGTTTGCAGCAGTGAGAGCGCAGGTGAGGTTGGGATTCTAACCTGTCTCTCTCTGTCTGAAGGAGAAGGAGATGCGCAGGCAGCAGGCGGTCATTCTGAAGCACCAGGTAGGTGTCAATCACCGCAGACTCTCATTAATGAAGCTGTTTTCTTCAGTTTAAGACTTTTGGAAAAATGGGGGTGGGCTCTTTTTAAAGACTTACCAGTTTATTAATATGCTCACTTTTCTCTGTTGTTTAATTTCCATACTTTTGGTATTGGGGTTATCTTTGGGTGGGCGGGTGCTCTTATGAACTTGGTTTTTTATGACTCTGTGATTTCTGTTTCATAATACTTTGCCAACTCTTTCTGCCAGGAGTTGGAGAGGCATAGACTAGATATGGTATGGGTATGTTTATTTTTGTACATCTAACACCGCATCGTGAATTGGTTGTGATCTGGTCGTCATACCAATGCATACAGTGTAGCCCTGGCTGCTCTCACTCTACATCCTTCTGCATGGCTTTACGGCAAAATGCATTGCATTCATCCGCTGCGTGTGCTCCTTGGAGACAAAGGACTCGCCCCCGAGCGGTCAAACCTCGTTCCATCCCCCTCAGATTCAGTCAAAGGTTGCAATGCATACCCGTGGCGTGAGTGGACACCTGACATGAAAACCATCCATCACATTTTTTCTTTTGTTGACGTTGTTTTTGAATGAATTGTAAGTGCTTGAATTGGAGCCCAGGTGAAACGTCAGTATCTGTCCAATGAGATGCACCTCCTCCGTCCAATCAGACCTCTGGCTGCCACCCTCAGCCATTCGGATCCCTTCCTCCTCCCCTGCTGAGCCAATCACACGATCAGGGATCACTCACCCATCAGCCATTTCGTTTGGTGTGTTGTGTGTCGTATTTGAGTTCCTCCCCGCTGCACTTATGCCATCCCCACCAGTGAAACCATGTCGGGCCAAAGACAGGCAATGCCAACATTGCCAGAAACCCATGCCATACTGGATCTAGCAGCACCATGGAAGAAATTGTAGTTTCACTGCCCATTGAGAGGGCGACAGACAGCTAGGTTTGCAGGTCTTGTAAGAACCAGCTTTGAATTAGTAAGAAGTTGATGTTAAGCATTTGAAATACTACTGTATTTGTTGAAAAGGGCGTTGGAAATGAATGCTGTTCACTTCTCCATGTTTTCCATTGCGTTCGCAATATGTTGTAAAACAACTGAACGAGCCATAGCGACCTGCAGCGTCACCGATAGCCCGGTTTTCAGTTCCCTGTGTTACCTTCAGTGGCAGGTGTAGAGTGAAGGCCCGGGACTAGCCCTCCCAGCTTTTTGCTTTTTACCTGGCAGCTTATGGAGAAGCAGCAGAGCTGAGACTGGCTCTGGGCCTGTGCTTCCCTCTCTCCACCCTGTCCTCACCTCTGTTGCTTTCCTGTTTCGCTTTTCGGTTGTCATTCTTATTGCCTCCTACACCTTAACCCCCCAAAAAAACATACACGAACCTGGCCATTTAGTGACGTAAGATGTCTTGTTTGTTTTTTTTTTTTTTTTTTTTTGCGCCTTATGTTGCTGCTAAATGTGCTTTTGTTGAGCTGCCGTGTTTAATGTTGAGCGCTTTGTCCCGGTCGGCGTGGCTTCTGACTGCTCTGATTCTGTCCTGCCAGGAGCGGGAGAGGCGCAGGCAGCACATGATGCTGATGAAGGCGATGGAGGCGAGGAAGAAGGCCGAGGTGGGTGATTCATGGACCGGCCTGTTTCTCCTTGAAACCGTCACGGGCATCTGGTCCCCGCTTCCCTCTCTCTCTCTCCCTCTCTTTTTTTGTATTCCAAAATAAATGGACTGTGAATGAAACCGTGGCTGAGGCCCCCCCAGCAATTTTTCTTTGAAAGCTGTGCTTTTTCTAACTAGGCTACGGTGTTTCTCCCGACTCGTAATGGCGTAATCCTTAACGTGACTGTGTCCGCCGTGGCGGCAATGGTGGCGGCGCTAACGAGCCTGTGACCCCCAGGAGAGAGAGCGCTTAAAGCAGGAGAAGAGGGACGAGAAGCGCCTGAACAAGGAGAGGAAGCTGGAGCTGAAGAGGCTGGAGGTGGAGATCGCCAGGGAGATGAAGAAGCCAAACGAAGACATGTGCTTGGCCGACCACAAGGTAATCACACCGGTAATCAGGGTGATGAATAAAACCCCAAGTGTGTTACTTTACAGACATTATTTCCTCTGCAAACCCCTTATCCAGAGACACTTCTATAGCTCACACATGATCCATTTATACAGCCAGATATTTAATCAGGCAGTACCTAGGCTCAGGGTACGACATCAGACGTCCACCTGGGAGTTGAACCAGCTATGCCACACTGCTGCCCAGTATTGTGAAGGTGCTTCTTAGAAGTGTAGTGTGTCACTGTTCGTGGTTTAGCAGAGGAGACTAGAGCAGACAGACTTAATTGCAGGCCTTAGAAGAAGTAGGCAGGTAGCGGAACTGCCTCCAAGAAATGACCTACCGCCTCACCTGTGTGCTAGTGTTGAGTGGTGAGTGTTGAGCGGATGGCTGGTGTAATTCACCGCAGTGATGTCACAGCAGACATGACCTCATGGCGTGGTGACATTTGAGGACTCCGTCTTCAATATTCCAGCTCCCCTTTCGATGCCCGGGTTCGTAGGCGACGTGTTAGACAGAGCGTGTCTCAGTGACAGGCGTGAAGAGAAAGCTGGCGCTGAACATTGAACCCTGCATTTAATCTGAATGCTGCCATCTAGTGGCTGTCAATAGTAGTGAGTGATGAGTGGCGATTCTGAAACCCTTATCCTCAGCATTTCCAGAAGACAGAGCATTGAGCTTATGGATTTCAAGGCACTGCACGGGGAGGATATGCATATCCCGTCTTTCAATTCAGTTTCTCACAGCGGGTGACCGCACGGCTCTTATCATCAGTGCTGTAGCGGAACAGCTAGAGCCAAGCGCTAATAGAATCGAAAGAGGTGGAGTAATCCCCACTCCTTCCATGCAAATCCTCTTTAAACCACAATACATGAACCAACAGAACTTTATGTATTAATTTTATATATATGTATATAAAATATGTATCTATATATACACACACACACACACACACACACACACACACACACGTAAGATATACATGTACATATAAGATTGTGGGTTAAGTACCTTGCCCAGTGGCATTGAACTGGCAACCTTTCAGTTACGAGTCATGCTCCTTAACCACTGTGCTAAACAGCTGCCCAGAATTGCCTCCAGCTGGATGAATGGATAAAGTGGTAACCTGTGTAAGTTGCTCTGGGTGAGAGCGTCTGGTAAATGACAGTAGTGTAATGATGTAATGTAGTGCCAGTGTTTCACTGACGCTGTCCCTCCTCCGCCAGCCTCTGCCAGAGCTGTCGCGGGTGACGGGGCTGGTGTTGCCGTACGGCAGCTTCTCGGACTGCCTGATGGTGATGCAGTTCCTGCGCAGCTTTGGGAAGGTGCTGGGCTTCGACGTGGGCATGGACGTGCCCAGCCTGGGCGTCCTGCAGGAGGGCCTGCTCAACGTGGGCGAGAGCATGGGGGAGGTGCAGGACCTGCTGGTGCGCCTGCTGTCCGCCGTGGTGTGCGACCCGGGCCTGCCGCCCGGACACAGGGTGAGACGCCCCGGCACGCACACACGCATGCACACACACACCCCTACACAGAAATACAGACATACACATACACACACAAACACATGCATATACACACACACACCTACACAGAAATACAGACATACACATACACACACAAACACACATATACACAGAAATACAGAAATACAGACATACACATACACACACAAACACATGCATATACACACACACACCTACACAGAAATACAGACACACGTACGCACACAAACACATGCATATGCACACATACACAAGCGCATATACACATAGGCATGCACTAGCACATACACATATATGCACAAACACATACACTCATCACAAGCACACACACACACAAACTGACATACATACATAAACAGACCCACCAAGATGGGAAATCTGGCTAGCAAATCTGTGAGACTCACTGTGGACTTCTTACCATTTGATATGTCTGTAGAATAAATCTGAAGTAATGATGGGGAAGGAAGTGGGAGTCACTGCACACCTCTGATATTGTAGTTCTCACCTTTAAGATCTTGAACTCTGCATGCAGATGTGCACAGCCCACAGGAGTGGGGTAAACCCCGTTTCTCTTTCTTCTCCAGACAAAGACAGCGATGGGGGACCACCTGACCAACGTGGGCATAAACAGGGACAACGTTTCGGAGATCCTGCAGATCTACATGGAGGCGCACTGCGGGGGGACAGAGCTGGCCGAGCTGACGGAGAGCCTGAAGACCAAGGCCTTCCAGGCCCACACGCCCGCCCAGAAGGCCTCCATCCTGGCCTTCCTGGTCAACGAACTGGCCTGCAGCAAGAGCGTGGTCAGGTGATGCCCCACTCCGCCCCCTCACCTCTGCCTGCAGTGATCCCTCCGCGCCACAGGGGGAGCTGCAGCACTGCAGTGACCACAAAGATCCTCTATTGTCCCAAGATGCACCATTCTTTTATCCCAGATATTGTTGAGTGTAAACATTTCATTGCTGGTGTTTCTTTTTTTAACTGCCTTGCATATTTTACTGCTTTTCACACACACAGTAAAAAAAATTGCAGTCAGCAAGATGTTTTCTTTACAGCTGCACATACCTGTCTGAAAGTGCTTAACACACATGACTGCTGCTTTTGTAACAGAATGTTGGTGCGCTTTGTGCTAAACAAGGTTTGTTGACATGTGAACAAAATCTGAAAGAGGCAGCAACTTCAGCCTCATATACATGTCACAATGTGCTGTGGTAGCAAATGTGTAGGAGGCAGCAAAAAATGACACAAGAACAGAACTCCTTACCTCCTCAACTTAAATAGCCGCTGGAACTCCTCAGCCAAACCAGGAAGGAACACCAAGTGTGAGGTCCTTTATATTTATTGGCAGTTTATAGCTATAGTGACGGTAATCATTAGGTCATTAACCATGGGGGGGAAAAGGTCTATACTCATACATACAGAACACCTGCACACTGTTTTAGGGTCTGAACCCATACAAACGCCTGCACACTGTTTAAAGATTTGTTTTCATAAATACACCTGCACACTGTTTTAAGGTCTGATTTATTTGTAAGAAACAAACAGCAGTGCCTATGTCATTGTCCTGCAGGGGGTAGTGGCAAAGGTAAAAGAGGAGAGAGGATGTCATTTTCTGTCCTGAGTGAAGCCAGAGAGCTCTCGCTGTTGAATGGCCTTTATACATCAGTAGTGATATGCTTGTTTAGAGGATACTCATATATGCGGTCTAGCATGAGCGGCACCAGGATTTCTGTGTCAGACATACGTTGAGAAACAGACACATGGATCAGGTCTCTGACAATCTGAAAACCCTGTAAGATGCTTGTAAACACTGGTTAGGTCCTGAAGTCTTTAACACACAATTTTATGGTGCTTCTAATCAACTGCTCTTCAGTCAAAGAGCTTGTTAAAATGGAAGCTTTCAGAAGGGCTTCCTCTCATTAAACACTAGTGTTTTCTGCCTTCTAATGACACCAGTTTTCAAAAGCAAGTGTTTATCCAGATGGATAGCTCAAACAGAACCGTCTCATTCGCCGGCCGGTTCAGTAAATGTGTTTGGAGATATGGAGCGGTGCTTTTAAAGCTTGAGCACCTGTTCGCTTCCCAGCTCGTGGGCCCACTCCTGGTGTGAGTGTCCTCTCCACTGAAAGCAGGTGACTCTCCATCGTCTCTGATGCCTGTGCTGTGCACACACAGCCTCGGTTTATCAGCAGTGTCCCTGATCAGACGTGTTAAATATTCATCCTGTAATAAACCCTGATGACATGGCTTGGAATGATCCGCCTCTGGTTTATTCATAGGGGGGTTTACATTTTTAATAGCACCCACACAGGTACTTGGATCAGAAGAAACCGTTACAGCACATAAAGAATGTCTGCAGATCAAAGTTTTACGCAAAAAAGCAGATGACAATATGCCATGAATGTCTTTCCTGAATCTTTTTTTTTTTTTTTTTTTGCAGCGAGATTGACAAAAACATTGATCACATGACCAATCTGAGGCGGGACAAGTGGACGATTGAAGGCAAGCTCCGCAAGTGAGTGGCATCAGTAGTCCTACTCATACTCTGGAAAATACTCCATAATAACAAAATACTCATACTCCAAAAGCTCACTAAGGAAGAAACTGACCCCTTTTCAGAGACACCTGGACCTGTTCTCTGAAAAACTCCAAAACCGTTGTGTAGCATACCGTATGCTCAGTTGGAACTCTGTCTGGGTTCACTGTAAAGAGTAATTAAGCACTAGAAAAATAAATCCACAAAGTGTTTGGTTGGAATCATGAAAAAGGTTTTTCACTGAATGCTTGGTACATCCATCCAGCCACTCTGTGGAAGATTTTTAAGTGACTCATTATAGGGGCCCTTTAAATAGCTGGCACTGTGGCCATGAGGCTTTAATGCACTCTGTTAAATGATGGGCCCTCCTGCCCCCTCCCCCTCTCCCCCTTCCCCTCCTCTTCCCCCTCCCCCTCTCACCCTCTCCCCTCTCCCCCCCCCTCCCCTTCCCCACCCCCCCAGGCTGAGGATCGTTCACGCTAAGAGGACAGGGAAGAAGGACACGGGCGTGGCGGGCGAGGAGACGCAGGCTCTGGGCACACCCGCTTCCGGGCGTAAACGCAAGAGGAAAGGAGGGGACAGCGACGAGGACGAGGACGAGGACAGTGACGAGCAGGGTGACGAAGACGAGGATGAGGAGGAAGAGGGAGTGAAACGGGGGAAGAAGGGAGACGTGTGCGAGGATGAGGTCAGGCTGAACGCTCACTCCCCCATTACTATTAAAAATCATCTTAGAATATTAATATCATATTACATTTCACTGTCCTCCACCTGTCTGCCAAAGTCACAGGCTCATCTTCCTATTATTATTCATACTACAATTAATATTATCATATTAATATTATATTGTATTGCAGATCTGTCCTCCACCTTTCTGTCAAAGTCACTAGTTCACCTTGCTCTTGCCAGTATTATTAATATTGTAAGGAATTCTATTTAAACACTGTCCTGCACCTTTCTGCTAAAGTCACATATTTACCTTTCTCTTATGTTACACTTATATTAGAGTAATAGCTTTGTTTTCAGAGACGGTGCAGTATAAAATGTGGTAGAATATTCAAAAATAAATAGTCCTGGAGTCAGTCTACCATAATCCTCTAAGCATTCTCACTTTCTCTATGTTTTAAATGTTACTGGTACCTGGGCTTGTCTTGCAGGATGAGGGGGACCAGGCGGCCAGTGTGGAGGAGCTGGAGAAGCAGATAGAGAAGATGACCAAGGTAAACACAGAGCGCCGTTACAGAGACTCCTCATTGGGGAGCTGTGGGGAGGTGAAGAGGAGGCCAGAGTGGCTGACCGTGCTGTGTCTCCTCTCCAGCAACAGAGCCAGATCCGCCGCAAGCTGTTCGAGGCGTCCCACTCCCTGCGCTCCATGCCGTTCGGCCAGGACCGCTACAAGCGCCGCTACTGGGTGCTGCCGCAGTGCGGGGGCGTGTTCGTGGAGGGGATGGAGAACGCGGAAGGTCAGACCCGAAGCTCGGCCCGCGTGTGGCTCTCAGCTTTACGTATGCCCACCCCAGCGTGTGCAATCTGTGACGGTGTCGCTTTTACCCTCACAGGTCCGGAGGAGGCGGAGAAAGAGAGGGAGAGAGGGAGGAGCGCGGAGGCGGTCCAGGTAAAGGAGGAGCCTGCGGAGGTCCCCGAGGAGAAGCCCCTGGAGATCAGCCTGGGCGTGAGCATCGAGGGAGAGGCGGGCAAGGAGGCGGGCAAGGAGAAGGACCCCCCGAATCTGTTCCTGCAGAAGCCGGGCTCCTTCTCCAAGCTCAGCCAGCTGCTGGAGGCGGCCAAAATGTCTCCCGAGCAGGACACGCAGCCCCAGAAGCAGAACGGCGGATCGGCCGCGGCGTCGCCCCCGGCGACGTCCCCCGGCCCCCACGGCGACGCCCAGACTCCGTTACCCAGCAGCCCCCAGCCTGCCCCCCCGCAGCTGGGTGCGGGTGCCACGCCCGACCCCGCCGCCCCCCTCCCCGGTCCCCCGCCGCTGCTGCCCGGAGACCAGCTCCTCCGGGTGCTGACGGAGAAGGGCGGCCACTGGTTCAGCCTGCTGCCTCGCTCCCCCTGTGATGACTCCTCTCTCACCTCCGCCCCCACACCCCGGCCGCCTCCCCTAACCCCGCCTCCGCCAGGCCCAAATCCCCCTCCTCATCCCCCACCCACCTGGCCACCTCCGCCTCGTCCAGCCCCCACAATCCCATGGGGCTCAATAACTTTGCGTTATCAGCTCTCCAGGTAGGCACCCTCTCCCTCTGTGTCTTTTATCGTTTAGGTATTTACTGTAATGGGTTTCACTTCCCTGAAAACTGCTTCTGTTGTCAGAAATCTAATCACTCTTGTAGTGCGTGGAATTCATGAACTAGATCCTTACTGAAGTATGACTTGTTTGTTATACTGTGCTAGTCTGTTACTTGTTCCTGAAGCCTTGATGAACTCCCACACTCACCTCCTCACCATTTGCTCACGAACACGCACCCTCTGTAGGTAAAGCCTGGTGTACGCTTAATGGGTTTTACCCTTCTGTGCTCCCTGCAGTTAAAGCCTGGTATGAACTTAATGGGTCTGCCGTTCTGCGGGTGGCCCAGTTTGATGAATCCAAACCTGCCCTTCTCCGGTGGCTCTCTGCCCTCCGTGCTGGGTTTGGGGTATCCCTCAGCGGAGGGTAACGGCAACCCCTTCCTGGCTCCGAGCATCTCCACCAGCAAGAGCGAGTCCCCCGTGCCGCCCAGCGAGAAGCCCCCGTCTGCCGCCTCTCCTGCCGTGGAGGTGCCCAAACCCCAGGACTACCCCTCCCCCCGGCCCATCCCGGAAGGTGAGTGCGTGACGGCGATTCGCTCACAACATCACTGGAGAGGGAGAGCGAGAAGGTTTCCATAAAAACTGAACAGTATGTGTGCTGCTGCGGTCCTTTTGTAGATAATTTTGTAGATAATGAGCTTGCAACTGTGTTTGGCAGCTCTGCTCATTGTGCTGACTGTTGCAGAGGTGCTGGTTTGTTCTGCTCACGGCTGGCCCCCGTGTTTGGCAGCTCTGCTGCTCACGGCTGGCCCCTGTGTTTGGCAGCTCTGCTCATTGTGCTGACTGTTGCAGAGATGCTGGTTGGCTGGTGGAAGGTGGCGGACACAGAGGAGCTGAGGTCGCTGGTGAAGGCTCTGCACTGCAGGGGGGTCAGGGAGAAGGTCCTGCAGAAACAGATCCAGAAATACATGGAGTACATCGCCCAGGCCTGCGCCAAGAACAGAGACGGTGGGTCCACTTCATATGCCCATCTGCTCAGCTCCGGAGCACACTCACAAACAGTGCACTACTGTTACACACTGATCTGCTGCGCACAGTAACCAACTGATCTGTTACACACTGATCTGTTGCACACAGTAACCAACTGATCTGTTAGACACTGATCTGCTGCACACAGTAACCAACTGATCTCTTACACATGGTAACCAACTGATCTGTCAAACACAGGACCTCTGACTGATCTTTTACACACAGTAACAACTGATCTGTTATACACAGAAACTGGCTGATCTGTTACACATTAACCAACTGATCTGTTACACACAGTAACAGACCCACGTGTCATGTTACTGTGCTCCACTGATTAACAAACAACAAGATTTGTTTCAGCACAAGCCTCTGTGGGATGTCTGCTATTGAAGGATGCAGTGACCCCAGGTTCAGAATATGCTGTCTGGAGAAATGAACTCCTGTACATTAACACACCACTGTGCATGAGCACAGCCAGGGAGAACAGATTTTTTTTTAGTTTTGATTTTATGTCACTGGGTGTTAATAGCGCCCCAGCAGCCAGTGGTGAGGTTCCCAAAGCGTTGCGGGGAGGTTTGATTGAGTGATGTGGCATGACAGTGCTGATTAGCCATACCCCTGCTGAATGCAGTTAAAACCCTCCGACAGTCTGAACAGATTAACATGGATCTGCGTGATTAACATCACCACTCAATCTCCCGCTCTGTCGTGAGGGAGACGTGCGCGGCTGTTGTTTCCTTTGAGATGTACCTGTTTAGCTGCATTGTTAAAAGCCGTGTGCTGATGCTCCTTCTGTTGCTCTGATGCCAACATGTGATTGAGGAGTAGCAAGCTATGCTTTAGAGCATGGTGTGCAGTCTAAGCAGGCTACAGCGCTCCCTGTTGGAGATACTGATTGCTGACTCACCTCCCCGTGTTCCCCCCTCAGTGTCCGCCATTGATGTGACAGACATGGAGGAGAACCAGGTGACAGCGGAGACGGTGGAGAGCTGGTGTGTGGAGGAGCAGGCCATGGAGGTGGACATCGCTGTCCTACAGCAGGTGGAGGAGCTGGAGAGGAAGGTCACCTCTGCCAGCCTGCAGGTCAAGGTGAGGCATCATGGGAAGAGTTCGAACGGTGGAGACTGTGTGCACAACACAACAGTACATCATTGATTCACTTAGCAGCTGGTACAGCTTACAAGTTGTCCATTACTGAAACATGGCTTAAGTATACTGTTCAAGGGTTCCCCAAAAGCAATGCCCCATCTGGGAACTGAACTGGCAACCTTTACAAGCCCTACTGCTGTGCCACCCTGCTCTGCAGTTCATCTATGGAAGAGCGTACTACTCACACAGAAAAAGGATAAGGTGGAGCTCAGATGCCAGCAGGGCTTATATTTTACCCACAATTCCCTCTGCAGGGGTGGATCTATCCGGAGCCTCAGTCAGAGAGGGAGGACCTGGTGTACCATGAGCACAAGCCGGTGACTAAGCAGGGCGTGGCCGGGGAGAGAGACGCCGGCCCCGAGCGGGAGGGGGCGGAGTCTGGCAGCGTGGCTCGGCGTGTCAACAACCCGCTAGATATAGCAGTAACCAGGCTGGCTGATCTGGAGAGGAACATCGAGCGAAGGTATCTGAAGACGCCCTTAGGTACCACCATTCAGATCAAACTGGATAATGTGGGTACAGTCACTGTGCCTGCGCCTGCACCATCCAGTAGTGAGGAGGGGGATGGGTAGGTCATCCACATTCATTCCAAACCTCTTTCTGCTTCTCTGCTGACTAAAGCCCTCTTTCACTGTCTTGCCTGTTTCCCCCCTGCCCTTCCCCCACCTCCCCCCTGCCCTGCCCACCTTGTCGGACTCCTTTTCGTTCGGAGTGGTCTCGTTGCGTTCGTCCGCGGTGCCACGTGGTGTCCTTTCTCTGGCCGTTTTTGGGGTCTCCTGCATGGTGCACTGGTCGCGCTGCTGGTGTCCGTGGTGTTTGTGAGCTCCTCCTCCTCCCCCCCGCCCACCGCCCGCGCCCCTGAATGTGTGAGGCATGCGGCCGCTTCCTGGGGCAGCTGCTTTCCTGCGCTGGTCTTGCACCCCTGTGTCTGTGCCTTGCTGGTGCTGGGTGGAGTGGTTGTGAATTCTGTGGTGAGGTGCTGTGACCGGCGGGGGAGAGCTCTGACCCCTGCGTGCCCCTGTCTCTCTCTGCTGCCCCCCACAGGGGGCGAGGAGGAGGCCGCTCCCGGGATGAAGGTGTGGCGTAAAGCCCTGAGTGACGTCCGCAGCTCCGCCCAGCTGGCCCTCTGCCTGCAGCAGCTGCAGAAGTCCATCGCCTGGGAGAGGTCCATCATGAAAGTGGTGAGTGTGTCCCGCCCCCCATTTAGAATCCCTCCGGTCATCTCCCCCCACACACCCCCCCATCCCCCCGAGACTCACGGCTGTGCCGGGAACTCTCCCCTGCCTTTACAGTACTGCCAGATCTGCCGGAAGGGCGACAACGAGGAGCTGCTGTTGCTATGCGACGGGTGTGACAAAGGATGCCACACCTACTGCCACAGACCCAAGATCAGCAGCATACCTGAGGGAGACTGGTTCTGCCCCGCCTGCATATCCAAGGTACCTGCGGCCTTTGGTCACTGCGCACCTGAGGACCGTTCAAACTGCAATTCAAACGGCTCTTTGAGCGTCGTATCAACATCAAACCCTGGTCAAATATGTGTTGGAGCTATTTTTCAAGCATAGTATTTGACTTCAGGGATGTATTTGAAAATGCAATCAGATGCTTTATATATTTGTGGAGTAACAAACATAACTCAACATTCATGTTTATGGAAACTACTTCACACATTTTAATTAGATAAGAATTGCAAGGGTCATAAGAGATTGTTTGAAAGAAATAAACAGCACTGTCTGAGAGTGAACAGCAAATGCAGTTAGCACTTTGTGAAACATAAATATGAAAAGTTTTTAAATATATATATAGTTTAATACAATGCAGCTCTGGCCATGCAGAGCTGTCACCTGTGCTCAGATGTTCCATGCTGGTGATCACGTGAGGCCCGTCTGTGTTCAGCATGGCTGTTTTTTTCCGTGACGTTAAGGCAAGCAATCAGTCCCCGAAGAATAAGAAGCAGCCGAACAAAACAGGAGCAGGAGGTGCAGGAGGAGGCGCAGCAGGAGGTGTGGGAGGAGCAGCGGGTGTAAAGAAAAGCAGCGAGGTGAAACGGAGCAAGAAGCCCCCCGCGGTCGGGGAGGTCTCCGAGGACGACTCGGCGAGCACGAGCGGCACGCCGAAAAAGGGGGCGAAGGAGGCCAAAAAGAAGAAGGGGGAGGAGTCACCATCCGTGAATCCACCCAGGCAGGAGAGTCCCGCCGGCGGCAAGACCACGCCCAGAGACAACAGCAGGGACCTGGCACTCTGCAGGTACAGAGCAGGAGTCTCACACCTGGAGTCTCACACCTGGAGATCTGAACCACGATTAGCGCTCAGGAAATGTCTGTGTGACCTTGTTTTGACTCATTATGACCAGCTGCTAGTGTAGTACCTCCCATATCTGACCTTAACAAACACAGGGTGGTTTTTCATACCTGGTGTAAGTGTTTAGCTGGATGAATGAAGTCTTTAAAAATCAGCCTCATAATTGGCTGATTTGTGTTACTTCACTTTCACACAAATGCTTTCTCAGATGGCTTTTCTTCCTTTGGTCAGAAATATGTCACATTAACATGGACCGATCAGAAATATACTGTATGTTTAATGACAATGTATAGTGTATATCTAACTGGAAAAATACTGGTTAAAAAAACTCTTTTAAACAACATGGAGCTCCATTCAGAGATGTATATTTAATGACAACATTCAGTATACAGTATTTCTGTAAGTGGAGACTGTTCTGCCCTGTCTCCTCGCAGCAGTATGGTGAAGTGTGAGTGTTTCTGTCTGTAACCCGTGTGCGATCAGAGTGAGTGTTGCTGTCTGTAACCCGTGTGCGGTCATTTCCCTGTACCCCACAGCACTCTCCTCTCTGAGCTGGAGGGTCATCAGGACGCCTGGCCCTTCCTCACCCCCGTCAACCCCAAATCTGTCCCCGGCTACAAGAAGGTCATTAAGAAGCCCATGGACTTCTCCACCATCCGCGAAAAGCTTTGTTGCAATCAGTGCGTACAATCAGCATGTTGGCTGTCTGTGTCTGTCTCTGACATTTTTGTAATACGTTAAAAGTCATAATGAAGGACTAAGCCTGCCACTTAAACTAATTAAACAAATTACCACAGCTAAACAAGGATGTGTTTCAAAGAAGTCTTTGTCACAGTGGCAGTGGCTGTCAGAGAGGTTTCATGTCATCCTTTCTTTTCCCTTCCAGCTACCAGAACCTGGAGACGTTCATCATCGACGTCAACTTAGTCTTTGACAACTGCGAGAAATTTAACGAGGACAATTCCGACATTGGGCGGGCGGGCCACAACATGAGGAAGTTTTTCGAGAAAAGGTGGACTGACCTCCTGAAGACGAGCTAAGCCTGCCTGTGTGTCAGCCACGCTGCCCGGGACAAGTCGTCTGCATGTCACTGAGAACAGAGCACTTGAGGAAAGCATTGTACTCCAAATTTCCAAGGCATGAGGTTCAAATCCCTCCCCAGGAACCAAGGCTACTAAAAAAACAGTTACTTAAACTAATGTACAAAGCCAATCTGGCTTGAACAGGGAAAAAAACACACCCAAAGAATTTCAGACAAGGGTGACTTAGTGCAATACATTTTCTGATAAGAAATCGCACTGAATTTACAACCATTGGAGCTGTTATCGGGAAAGAACACTTTCCATCAGCTACCTGTAAATATATAAATATATTTTCTTTTTTTTTACCGTACCGTTAATATTATAGTGAATGTATTTAATTTGAATTATTTATGAGTAAAAAGGTCCAGTCTTCATTTTCTATGAAAAGGAAGAAACAGCAAAAACTGCTTTAAAAATTTAAATGAATGTTTTTTTCTTGTATTTTTTCCAAGTATACAAAGCCAAGAAAAAATGAAATGTTTACACTGTTCCATGCATACGGAGCAAACGGTAATACTGTAAAACTGCATTTTATGTATAAAAATACATGTTCTTGCATCACTTAGTTGCAAAAGACAGTGAGACAACAGTGACATATATGTATATACTGTCCATGAATGTTAATATTAATGTCTTGTTTGGAATATGTATGATGTGTACATATTGTTTCAGACATCAGATATTGTTTATGCCTTAGAGCGAGTGTAGAATTTTATTTTAGTCTTAAAGTGATGATGGACATATTGCTTGTACAGTACATATCCTCTGCAAACACTGTGGTCTTTTTAATCTTGGTAGTGCCTACCTTTACAGCAGGGTGTAGGGGATACTTGGTTTTGTTTCTTGTCTGTTTTTTTCTATTTTTATATATAATTTTAACCCTCCCAGGCCTCAGATCCTGACATAATCATTTTTATCCACATGAACTAGATTGCGACACACAGTATTTTTCACAAAAGCATTTCCCTCCCTCTGCCTTGTCCCAGACTGCCCAGGACAGAGGGGCATTCGTAACCGTTGTGTTTGAATCTTCCTGTGTGTCGTGGCCTACTGGAGGCAGCTAGAACAAATTTCATTTTTTTTGTACCTGAGTGAGAGTACTTGAAGTTCTTATTTTTGGAGCTTGTGGGGAAAAAAGGTAGCATTCTTTTTGTAGGAACATTATTTTTCACTAGTTTGTGTGGCACGGATCTAATAAAAGGATGTTTTTCAACCCAGAATCGAAGTGTATTTCTTTCCAGTCTAGAACGTGATGAGCTTCGTTTTTCTGTTTACCATTTTAGCGCCTAGGGGTCGCTATAAATGTGGATTATTTTATTATCTATCTGTTGTTATGATGAGCTATGCTGCCTATTGTGGAAGTCCACCTATTAAATGTGATTGATGTGTTTTCCCAATTTTAGACCTGTGATTTGGAAACACAGGAAAAGGCCCATCTGGCTTCCTAGTTAAAACTATGACTTGTTTGCCCAATGCCACTTGCATGCATGTAACTATGAAAGTTATTTGAGGAAGGCCGGTCATCAGAGGGAAGTTGCAGAAGTTGGACATGCCCTCTGTTGGTGCATGTTTGGAAGTAACAAAGATGTGGCATATTATGCCGGTATGCACAGCCAATCTCTGGACTGGCAAACGGGGTTAGCCCAGGTGGCATTTTAAATTGTCTGTCAGTCAACTAAATGTCAACTCCTCATTAACAGTCTGCTTCACTGCCTTGAAAATTGTTATGCAGAATCAATATACCATGGTCTAATTACAAGTTCATGCACTATTTTAAGAAATAAAATATCACAGTGAGCAAATAAAATTGCAGCTTTAGTGACTCTGCAAATATTGAGTATTAAGATGAAAAATATATACCTAAAAAAATTGTTCAGTAAATAGGCTTGCAGTAGTGAGTTCATATGTTCCCTCCAGACCGCTACGCTCTGCTGCCAAACGGCGTCTGGTGGTCCTGTCGCATCACGGCACAAAATCACTTTCCAGAACTTTCTCCACCGTTGTCCCCCGATGGTGGAATGAACTTCCACACTTCATCCGTTCTGCCGAGTCCCTCTCTGTCTTCAAGAAACAGCGGAAGACACAGCTCTTCCGCTCTCGCCTGAGCACCTGAAACACCACCAGCTAAAGGAATTTCTCATGACTCAAAACTGTTTCCTACTCAAGGCTGGATTGTGGACCAGGCCAGTGGGGCCAGTGCCCCGGGGCCTCGACTGCCAGGGGGCCTCCAAGCCTCAGGCCGCCCCGGTGCATGGCCCAAGACTTCCGAAGGAAGTTGAACACCAGGTCTCTCAGTGCGCACAGTGCAAGCTGAACACTTGGCCCCTGGGTGCTTACAGCGTGAGCTAACCACTAGGGCCCCCCAGACCCCTCAGCACTTACAATGTGTCCAAAAGACACTATGTGCCCAGGGGCCTCACGGGATCATGATCCTGCCCTGTTCCTACTAAGCTATAAAAAAGTAATGTAATGGTTTAACACACTCGTTATTGCTACCAGCTACCTTGTCTGGCCAACCATTGAACCACTGATTATTTATTATAATTATTATACAGCTGACCATTGTTTGGAAGTTTGATGTGGTGGAGTGGCGAAAGCACTCGCTATTACGAGTATCTGAAATGACCAGAACCAGTAGTTTTCTCATTTACAGGATAACAATAACTGCATCGCAGCTTGTGTATGACCACATATACTTTTTACATAATTGTTACGTAACATAATGGAGCCTGGACAAGTTCTTTTAGCTCCTTGTTCCGTAACTTTATGGGTGTATGAGAAAATAATGAATTGCCCTCAGTTACCGTAAAAACTTGTGAAATATGCATCCAAACTAAAAAAATATTATTAAACTTTAAATGCGCTAGAGTAGTGGCTGTATTCATTTATGCTAAAGCCTCGTAAATGAAAACTGTAATTCCGAGCGTAAGTGTAATATAAGGGCTGTGAATTTCATCATAATTATGAGAAAACAGTTAATTATGATCATATAGTCCAGATAATATTTTCCGGACATATGCGCACAACGCAACACTTGTCACTAAGCCAACAGATGTGGGGTTTTTTTTAACTTTTTTACTTATCACTATGTTTTTGTAACGCGCGTTCTCAACACACGCCCCTCTCCAGAGGATGTCATAAGACTGCCCCGCATACGCAACGTCCAGCTGAACCAGGAAGCGGACGCAATAATGTGGCTGGCTAACAGTTTGCTCGTGTAATATATTTTTATCATGCATTATCACTGAGTACACTGTCCTGTAACTAGGTGAGTATGCGATTCGTCTAATTGTTTTTTCTTTTCTACATATTAACCAGTTTTTGCCATCCTTTATTTTACGAATCCCAGCTTGCGTTAGCTCGCGTCAATCAGCTGTGTAAAGCAAGAAAGTAGTAGTTACTGATTAATCGTGTTGAAAACGGGTGTTTCACTTTTCCCTGTTGCTTTAAATAGCTGTCGCTAGACAGCTCACTGATTGATTGTTTACCACTGTTAACAAGCTATGAGAACAATACATGTTTATGTTGTCATTATCAGATGCGCCATCTTGAGTAAAACATGTGTTTGTTTACATTTTTTGCAGGGTCGAACCAGCACACGCTGTCATAATGGTGTCTCTCATTTGCACGCTCAGAGACCACAGAGACGACATAAACTGTTGTGCCTTTTCCGCCAGCCTGCTGGCGACGTGCTCCTCCGATAAGACCGTCCGCGTTTATTTCACCCGGGATTTCTCGGAGGCGGCGTTCTCCCCGCTGACCGGGCACGGGTATGGAGTGCACTGCTGTTGCTTCAGTCCCTGCGGTCAGTACCTGGCCTCCTGCTCGACAGACGCCACCACGGTCGTGTGGAGCATGGACACCGGCGAGATCGTGACGGTGTTCGAGCATCCCGGGCGAAGCCCCGTCCGGGTCTGCGTTTTCTCGCCCGACGCGTCCTTGGTCTCCGGCGCGTCTGATGGGACGCTCGCCCTTTGGGACTTTAACTCAAAAACACTGCGCCGGTAAATCCAGTTACTTAGTGACATAACGTAAACAAAACTACTCTGTAATGCAAACTACTGTGTAATACAACTATATTTGTGACCGCTTTCCGCGACACCAGAAAGCCAACTTTAAAATATTTATGAAACACGATATATCACCCCGCTGCAAGTACTGCCTTTCAGGAGCAGTTGCGATTTTAAAAGGTTATCCACAATCAGTTATGCATCGATTCAGGTGCACAGCAATACAATGCACGACTTTATAGTCAGCGCAATCACAGACTGTGTTGTGATAACTTGACATCCAATTTGACAACATATTTGGGTCATTGTCATAGCAAGTATAAATTATGGGTATACAAGCACCTCAAAGACAATAAAACTATAAGAATAACAACAGGTTATTATTTTTGTGTATTTATTTTTTCCAATTTTGGCATAAACAAACGCTCCCCAGGACCGGTGCAGCGAATGAGGCCTCGGTGGTCGCTTGCTCCTTCACTCCGTGCGGTCAGATGTTTGCGACGGGATCGACGTACGGCGATATCCGGCTCTGGGATGTGGGGATGAATCAGCTCCACGCGGTGAAGAACGCTCATGACCTCGGCGTGACCTGCTGCCACTTTGACCCCAGGAGCCAGAGCGGTAAGAGAAATGAACCTCATTGCTTTCACTGCCTGTCTCTATGCTGTCCTTCGGTGGCTTCGTTTTCCTAACCTTTAATTGGTCTCTGCTACTCATGTGACGTTAGATCGATTTCAGTGCTTCTTCAGTGACGTGATGTTGTCCATCTTAAGTTGCGGAGTATCTCATGTTTTATACAGATTCACAGAGCAAAATACACTCCTGTTGTAGGCTTGCAGTTGGTTCCACTTTCTTGCAAATGATTCTAGATTTGTAAACATGAACAACAGATTAATGAACAGCCGAGCATGTCTGACTTCCATTTAGTGATGTCTGCGGATAGGCTTTCCAAGCTGAGGCACCACCCATACCCTGCCTTAGTATTAAGCCTGTCTTATTCTGGCCCTTCCCATCGTGCCCCTCACCGTTTGGAAGTTTGCACCTCAGTTTATCAGCACATGCAAACACAGGCAGTGACTGGCTCCACTGCAGGTACGAATCAGGTAGTACAGGCAGGGCTCCTGCACCCTGCAAAACTCAAACATCACAATGTTGATCTTTCCGCCCTTTAAGTAAGGTAGCATTGTAGTGGAGTATGATAGCTAAATTCCCCTTCTCCTGCATGTCATGGTCCTGTTTCACAACCGCACTCCACCTCAGGAACAACGCTAGTTTCAGAAGCCACTCCATGCTGCTGAGATCATAATGGATGCAAGATTATGACGTGTGTCATGCGTACATATGCAAACTGCTCAATATCTCCAGCTTTAGTGGCAATGTGAGGGATGGCATTTGTTTTCCCAAAGGACCACAAAGGGACACAGTGCAATTCCCAGGCTTGTGGGCTAGTTTGTAACTGTCTCTTTAATTGGATCATTGGATGTGCCCGTAGCTGAAAGTCTCATTGGACATGTTGTAATGACTGTTTGTATACAGAGTGCTCTCTCAAAACACTGAGAGGCCATGTTGGAAATTTCTCCCACAGAAGAATTGATTTACATAATGTATTTATATATATTTTTTTTTACAATGTTCTGTGCTTAAAATAAAAACAGATAAAAATCTCCCACATGCAATCATTAAAAACACTGGGGCAGAATAAGTCTTATCCTAACAGTGTCTGAAATCCCTTCTGGTTTAGGCTCACTCACAACACTGGTGTACAATTACTGAAATTCTAATCAAATTCTGATGACATCACAAGAATAATAAATATATCTTACCCTTCATGTGGAACTCCACTTTTAAGAATCAACCTTTCACAAACATCAGATACTCCAAATCACCCAACTCCTGCACCAATCAGAGTGCACTGTACTTAGCTAAGGCATCAGTTCAGCTCCTCCCAGTCTCTGGCACAGCTGCTGTTAAAGACACCAGACTAGCTGGAGGGTGGATTTTTTTTAAACCAGTCTTTGGTGTTAAATACTTTGATGTTGGTTTTGTTTCATTGTACTGCAGGCCTGATTATACCTGGCAGGAGACCATGTTTGGAGAGGGCATATTTGTATAACACGCCTGGCAGAGATACTGCTTTTTGGGCAACAGCTGTTCCATTTCATTTCACTCACGATCTGGGCTTTCAGTTTGGTTTGTTGTTCTGACCTTAAGAGTAAGAATGTCCAGACGCTGCTTTTTGTGTGTGACGTTGCTGGTTTGAATAGGACAGGATTGCTTTAATGTGGAACACACTATCAGAATAGTCAGTAAGGGTGCTGGAGAAGAGAGATTTGATGCCCATGAATTATCAGATGTCTTTGCTTTGTGAGAAACAGCTGCCACGCTGTGCATCTGAAGCCCTGAGTGTAGGTACCATGTCAGAAGCCATGTTTTGCTTCATATCATCACCATATATTTGGATGGCTCAGGGGTGTTAGTCTCAAAAAGCTGATAACATTTCCTACACTTTGCCTGCCAAAGGAAAGTTTATAGCTCAAGGTTATCTGGTGGTTAAATTGTACCCTTTTTTGAGCAAAGTACATATCATAAGCTTGCTGGTTCTTTGAAAGACTGGAATAACAAAAAACACCTTTTTATATGTTAGCCAAAAAAATGAAAATGGACACCTGCTGACAGTTTTCTCTCTCCCTCCCTCCCTCCCTCTCTCTCTCTCTCTCTCCCTCTCCCTCTCCCTCTCCCTCTCTCCCTCCCCTCTCTCTCTCTCTCTCTCTCTCTCCCCCTCCCTCCCTCCCTCTCTCCCTCCCCCCTCTCTCTCAGGTGGACTCGCATCGCAGTTTCGATTGGCCTCCTGTGGGCAGGACAGCCAGGTGAAGATATGGATTGTCTCTTGGCACGCTGCAGCAGGTATCCACCCTTTAGTGCTCCTCAGCTTGGGGTCCGAAACACAGAAAGGAAATCGTTGCGTCGGCACAGGATAAAAGGGCAAGGAAAAAACATCCTCTTTAATAATACACGATTCATAAGCCATATCAATTTAAACATGAATTCACTGGAGATTGCTCTGAGCCGCTTCCAGAGACCTCCAAATAACCCTCTTGTCTGGTGTGGGGAATAAATAAATAAATAAATTCTGGTGGCGAAATGAAGTTCATAAAAACAATAGCCTTTTACATTTTCTTTACATTATTTGTGAGGGTTTGTGCTGTATTCACATCTGTGCAAGGCTTTCACTGGCATGAAATACAGCCGTTATTACACAGACTGTTGTAAACCCAGCGATACCCAGAGGTGAAGTCTGACTCTGAATAAGCAGAGATCGTTACAGCAGAACACCTCAGGCAGACTCTTACTCAGATAGGACTGTCAGTGAGAAGGCAGAGTATCGAATGGGGTGTTGTTTTAGCCCCTGGGGTGCATGCCTAAAAAAAGACCTGTGGCGGACAGGGTTGTGGCCCTTACACAGGACACGCAGTGTCTGTCCCGCCTCCGTTGCTGTGGAGACGAGCACGCCGTTGGCCCAGGACTGCGCTCCATGTAACACCCTCGCAGGAGTAAAGAGCTTCTTTTTGTTTTAGCGCCTCCTGCTGGAGAGAGCGGTGCTCTGAACATGCTGAATGAAAGGGCACGCGCTCGTCACTCGCGCTGGGCGGAGCGGCCAGCTCTCCCCTCGCTGTGCCTGTGCGCAGCCTTACCCTCACTTTCAGTCTGCTGCTGCAGATGGCTCCTGAATGAATTCCATTTTTTGGCCATCTGCCTGTTTCTTTTGTGTCTGCTTGTGTGCCTTTTTTTGGAACACGTGTTGGGTATTGTTAGGTGGTGCGTTTTATGAATTCATTCCTACTGAAGATCATCCCTGAAAATTAAAATTTCTTCCAGATGGACATGCTCAGAATCTGGATGTTTTTTTGTTCCTCGTTAGTAATTTGGATATTCCTGGCTTTTCATTCGTGACAGTGCTGAATATTACAGGCCTCCAGGGGGCACATTATTATTGTTCATGTGTTCATTAAATGGTGGCAGGACTAGCCTTAATTTGGAAGCTGTATAATTAGTCTTTCAGTTTGTCAGAAGAATGGAAAACGGGGAGAAAACTTGCGAAAAAAAATTTATATATAAAAATAAACATTAAATAACATTAAAAGAAAATCTCCTTAAGAAAAGCAGCACTCAAACAGTAGTCAAACTGTTTCACTCTTCAGAAAAAGCACACTCCACCAGGAGAAATACAACAAAATAATCTGACAGCTGTCTGCTGACTTAACTGGCAAGGCAGTAATGGACACATAGTTTCAATAATAAATAGTAGCTCACTAGCTTCAAACTGAATTAAAAGCCCCACTAACCATTGGCATACCTTTCCTTACCATACTTTATCATATTTACCCATACTGTAACATGCCACCTCTTAAGTCTTACCATACTTGCCTGCTCTGTTGCCTGCTGTTTAATATAAATGTTAACACACATTGACTTAGGAAGGCAAACTGGCAAAAAGTCCATGCTTTTACATATCTAAGATAAAGCTTAAAAACATGAAAACTTTGGGAATTACCTTGAACACAAGTGCCCTAAAACCTAAAATAATTAGAACTGTTGGGTGAGTAGTTCTTGGCCTAATTCGCTCTTTCGATGGAAACTTCTGCACTTTTGGACCTTTCCATACAATAGTCTACCTAATAAAATGCTTCAAAAATATTTTGTAGTTCTGTAGTATAACAACGCTTTCAGTTGCAAAGTTTCTCCTGAAACTTTACCACTCTAGTTCAGAATTGTTTGTTGATTGGTCCGTAGGTGTTAAGATGCACCTGCTGCACACTCTGATTGGCCAGTCTGCCCCCGTGCTCTCCTGTGCATTCTCTTCTGATGGACAGCTGTTGGTCTCAGGGTAAGGTGCTGAGCTGTATGGTCATTTGCAACATGTTTTGAAGTGTGTGAAGGCTGCCTTGCAGTACTAAAAACAAGGCAGAGTTAGTATTAATATCTGTCTGTCAGATAATGTTTTTAATGCCAGGTTTATGGTAAGGTGAGTTAAATTTTGGATATTATTCAAGTCTTATTCTTAAATAGATATTTAGAAATGCTTCAATGTCCACAATTAACAAGCATTCTCCATTAAGCGTCAGGTTGTTTTGCTGTGTACTGTTTTTTGCATAAAGTGTAGCCAGGAACAATATCCATTGGCTCTTTCACTCTTAAAGCCATCATGTCCCTGCCATGTCAGGACTTTAGTTGACCACTAGGGGGACCTATTCTTCTTTTCTTGTCTATAGCTGATTTAAACATCCGCACATAACCCATCTGCTGATGATTATAATATTTGATTTGTATCAGTGTTTTCACCAGTCAGCTCTGTTGCTTGTGTTTATTCCTGAACGTTTTAAATGATGCAATCTCATGACTTGTATATGTGTGATATGCACTAAATTTAATTGATAATTCAATTGATTACCTGATACTGTATTCCATAAGTTATGTAGTTCTATGTGTGAAGTGATTATCTTTTTTGTGTAAATGTAGTTTAATTGTCTCTTTTCTTACGTCAGCTCTGTGGATAAAACAATCACAGTCTATGATGCTGTAAGTAACATCATTTATATGACATTGATACATTTACATCTGATACATTTACAGTGTACAGTAGACATTTGACAAGTTACCCACTGAACAGATCACAGACATGCCTAAATGAGAGACTCTGCCTCCTTGCTTTGCAGCATCAGGGAGTTCTGCTGTACACTTTGAAGCAGCACGACAGGTAAGATGCCACAATGTCACTGCGTAGCTGCGTCCGGGGGGCTCAAAGCGCAGGGTGTGATACCGGCGTTTCCGTTACCCTCTCTCTCCCCCAGATACGTGACGGCCTGCGCGTTCTCACCCGCCTCCAGCCTGATCGCCACGGGGTCCATGGACAAGACCGTCAACGTCTGGAGGGTGGAGGACGGCTGCAGCGGGCACGGTGCGTTAGGCTGCGACCGTGGCGACCGCAGCGACCATGGCGACCGTCTGTCACTCAAAGCTCCAGTCTGCGTTAAAGGCACATGCACTCATCTGGCAGAGCCTCACATTCTGAGCAAATTCCAGATCAGATGCCTCAAAGTGCACTTAGGAAACTGGCGTATATAAAAGCACACACAGAACATGCCAAACCACGTCTGAACAAAACTGTCAAAGCAACACACTACAGTGGCCAGTGCCACGCTGTTCTGTAGTTTATAGGAAAAGGTTCTGCAGTGATGTTAATAACATAACTAGTGCAATTATGTAAATCAGCGCTGAAGTACCAGTACAGCGTAATACAAAAAGGTGAGACGTAAGTGCCACAGTAATTAGTTAAGGGAGCAGAGACGCAGTTGGAATATGCATTATGCGTGTTTCAGCATTGACTGCCGCCGTCTGAGGGCGTGTGGAGAGAAGCTGTTGGAGGGGGCACTTTCATTCCTCTGATTTTCTTAGTGAATGAGAAAAGTCGCAAAGTCAGGAGCTCAGACTGATGCAAGTGTGCTATGCAAAACTACTGCAGTTTAATACATAAGGAGACAGTGGAGAGTAGCATTCTCAGGGGGGTGAATTCAGTCCAAGTTCAGAGTGTGGCATAGTGGTTAAGGTGCAGGAAGGTTGCCGGTTCAATTCCCCACGGGGGCACTGATGCTGTACCCTTGAGCACGGTACTTAACCCACAATTGTCTCAATAAATAGCTGTATAAATGGATAGCAGTGTAAAAACCGGGGTGCTCTGTGCAGGGTTGTGTGTGGGGTGTGTGTGGTGCCGGGGTGCTCCGTGCGGAAGGTGTTTGCGTGTACGCACTGCTGGACACTGGGCGCAGACAGATGGCACGGGGGTGAGAGGTGATGGAGGGGAAGCACTGAGGGAAGGAGCTGAAATAGAAACACTATAAATACTGGAGAACCCACCATTATATACACGCAGGCCCAAGGCCCCACACACACCGCAATACACACGCAGGCTGGAGCCCCACACACACACACCGCAATACAAACGCAGGCTGGAGCCCCACGCACACACACACACACACACACACACACACACCACAATACACACGCAGGCTGCAGCCCCACATACTTCCAGGGGTTTTCCTCTCAGAAGCCTGCGTCTCAACGCGGCAAATAAGTGCTGTGTCTCTCAGCTGTGTAAACACTGCCCTCTGAGAACGCACTGCATTGGTGAACACCCTCTGTTTGTTTGGGAGCTAATTGCTCTAAATGCCAGCATTGTCATGCCCACATCTTGTGTTATGAGATGAAATATGTTTGTTTTTCTGCTGTTTTTTTCTGTGAGCTGTAACCATTGTTTTTTTTTCCCGTTTGCAGGGGATGAAGGGAAATCCTTGCCTGGTGAGTCTGTTTCCTTCAGGGGGGGCGGGGTAGGGTTTTTTTTTTTTTACCAAAAAGATCTAAATCCGACTGCAATCAAAGGGGATTTGGGGGAAATATCATTCAATATATTTGATATGGTGAGTGGCATTCCTCACAGTAATATCACGGTCACTGTTTTCCATATAGCCACTCACCTCTCTGAGGAAATCCACATTCATCACAGAAGCATCGAGCTGATTTTCACATTGCCCTCATTGTGAACAAACAGATGAAACCTTCCGCCATGCTGCTGCTCGCTGTAGCGGAAATAACCATTCCTGTCTGCAGAGATTCAGACTTGGATGGATGTGCCTGTTTAGGGTGTTTCAGGTGTTTAGGGTGTATTTCCTGGTGTGGTTAGCAATTTTGGGCATAATTAGCTTTGAGGAGTTAATTACTCTGAACAGAGAGAGTAGATAACATAGCAGTAGAAGAACAGACAGGTTTGCTCAGTTATGTGAAGGGGGGGCTGTAACGATATTCATGCCTACTTGATCTGTTGTGAATAGAAGCCTTGTCTTTTTGTAGTTGCAGGAAGTTGCATATATGCAGTTAGCGATTGGCATGAGACTTTATAGATTTAACACAAATGCCAGCACTTCTTTATTTAAGTGCAAACAGTATTAGTTTCCTTATAGATTTTGTGACATTGGAAAAATATACAGCATTTATATTATACATACATGTATACAAATATATGTACATATTTACATACATACAGAAATATTTGAAGGACTGAAGGATTTCTGAAAAACTCTAGACATGGTTTTTCTTCACTATCCTATACATATTCAATATTCTGCTTTTCTTCTGTGTTTTTCCCAGCTGAAACCAGTGATGTCACAGCTGAAGGTAAGGGGAGAATGTTAAAGCCATTGCATTGTTCTACTGCTGCTCTGCTTTTAAAAATCTATATTCTGTTAGAGCACCAGGCATAGTGCATAGTGATAGTGAGGCAATCAGTGACATGGTAGGGTGGGGTGGGTGGGGTTGGTTGGGGGGGGTGTTTTACACTCTTATGTAACTGTGGCTATTTTTATTTAATAAGAATAATTGATCTGAGAAATGTAATGATGCTGAAAGCAGCAGGGATGGTCTGTAATGTGGGGTATGAGGATGAATGGGCGTGTGCATGCTATGTGCTCCGAGCGGGTAACCTCTCACAGATGCAAAATCTGACAGATCTGGGCGGAGAGCACTCGCCCTCCAAACTCTCCCTCCCAGGGTCCCGGGGGCCTTTTACATAACCTTGCCGGAAGTCCGCCTCACTGCTGTGGGTATTATTCACCACTATCAGATTCGGGAAGCAGGAGGGTCCCAGTGTTTGGGCATTCTGTAGTTAAGCTGGCAGGTCATTTCGCCATTACATTGCTGCTGATCAGAAAGTCAGTAGAAAATCACCTTTGCACCTCCATCCATTGTAGTGTTTCTGAAGGGGGGCATGAAGTATGTGGTCAAACTGACAAAGCAGAGGTCAGGAGTGTCAGTCTAGAGCGAGAGAGAAAGGAGCTCGGAGAACAGAACAAAACACAGCCTAATGAGAAACGCTGCCGCTAATACCGATCTCTCGCTGGCGCTAATGAGGAGTGCCTCCGCTGGAATGGCTGAGCCACCTAATGATGGGAAATGTGTAGGACTGAGGCTCTGTGGAGCTTCATTAGCAAACCCCTCACAACACATGAGCACCAAGTGCGCTTCCCAGCTTCACGAGAACACAGCAGCGGCACAATGTCATCTGGAGGACGTCTGTGAGGCGGAGAGAGCGCAAAGGCCGGGGCTGATAAATATTTACTGAAGACGCAGATGCTGTTAAAGCATTGTGGGTAAGCTGACAAGGCACAGTGACGTTAGCGGTGCAGCGAAATTAGCGGCGTGCACTGCGGCAGCTCGTGTCTTGTTATTCCAAAAGACAAACAGCTGTAATTTATCGGCACCGGGGGGAGTGTTTGTGTGCCGATGGTGGTGGGAGGACGTGTGTGGGGCTGATGGGAAGCCACTTCCTGTTTGCCTGCTCTCCAGGGAGGAAGCTGCCGGGCCACTCCAGGCTGCTGGTGTGCGATTGGTCTGAGGAGGACGTCTCGGCCTGGCTGTGTGCCGAGGGCCTGGAGGCGCTGGCCGAGCCCTTCAAGGCCAACAACATCGACGGAGGAGAGCTCATCGCCCTCACCAAGGAGACCCTCGCCACGGAGATGAAGATAGGTGAGGAGGGGTTACGTTGGAGTACCTCTCACATGCCTCGGTGAGGGGGGGGCTGTGGAAGGCCTCCTGTTGGCAGGAGTCAGTAATCCCGGGTCTTACCAAGGAGGCCGTGTCTAAATGGGAGCCACTGGGTTTTTCCATGTAGTTATGTCTGGTTTCATTTGCCTGAAAAACACCCTTAAAATTCATGGATGTGCTCTGTTTCTTAATCACTGTGTCTGTGTGCCTACTGTCTGCATATTGTGTGTGGAGGACGTCACTGTGAATATTGCATTCAGGAAAATGCATTTGTATGAGACCATACAGTTCAGAAAGGGCCAGCAGTGTGGTGTCGTGGTAAGGAGCAGGGCTTGTAACCGGAAGGTTGCTGCTTCGATTCCCTGCTGGGGCACTGCTGTTGTACCCTTGGGCAAGTAACTTAACCTGCATTTGCATCAGTAAAGGTCCAGCTGTCTAAAAGGTTAAAATCGTAACCTAAGTCACTCTGGGTAAGACTGTCTGCTAAATGACAATAATGTAATTTCTGATTGTGCTGAATTCAGCACTTACCCCAGGTGTGTTGCAGGCACCATGTCATTTTTAGCAAGTAGTCCCAGGAGTGTTCAAGGGAAGCATCAGTGAGAAGTCATCCCTGCCAAGTTTGGTGACAAAGACTCCCTATCTTTATTCTTTACAGAATCTTCTCTTGCTTGTGGATTTGTGTGTTGCAAAGGGCACAAAATTCCATTAACTCGCCATAAGATGAGCGTAAAACCAGCTTTACTGTATATAAGTACACAATATTAGCTGAAGTACTATAGGACCACAAGACAGTGTTGGATTTGTCTGTCTTGTAATCTGCACCCATTGTAACACATTGTTAGCTGATCTGCTTTGAAACGAATAGCATTTATAAAAAAAAAAATTGCCCCATGAATTTCTTTTGGCCAGTGAAAATTCCTGATAATATAATTATCAAAGGAGTATGAATGCTCTCAGATATCACAGAATATATAATCTGTCTGAAAGTGGGATTTAGGATTTGGATTTATCATGGTCTGATCTTTAATTTGATGAAACATGCTTTTAACTTCAACCCAAGTTTTTTCTTCATTCTTACTGGAGATTTTCCATATAGTAATTTCTGGTTTCAGTTGGCTGATTCTCCTGAAAAAAAAAAACCCTTAGAATTCATAAATTTGTTCTATTCCTTAATCACTGCATCTGTGTTCTGACTGTTTCCATATTGTGTGTTGATGATGTCACTGTGGTCTCATACAAATGCATTTTCCTGAATGCAATATTCATACAGTTCAGAATGGAAAAAGAACAGCTGTTCACATGTACCAATTACCGCATTCCGATTGAGGCTTATTAGGGCTTTTTTCAGTTTCACTAAAGCACGCAGCAGCCAGCGAATGTGCCGACCCCCCTTTGCTATGGGTAAACTGCACCGCAGTGCATTTTAAGTAACAACAATCAGTCTGAAAATCTCTAAAGACCCCGAGCCTTTCTCTGCAATGCTAGCCAGTTTCCCTCTTTCTGCAATCAACAGCTCCACAATGGAGCAGATGGATGGAGCAGTCAGTCCACATGGAGAGATACGTTGAGTGGATGTAGGTGAGAAACCTGCTGTTAGCTACTGTTGATTATATTTTTACTCTACCCCCCCACCAAAGGGGTTCATTTACAGTGCATCTCAGTCTATCGTTGGTGCTTTTGTCATTTTATGCTCCTAATAAATGCCTAAGGTGTCAGTAAACGCAAGAACAAGAATGAGCCCATTGGGCAGCCAGTTATGAGCCACTTTGAGGAGAGCGCACAGCATCCATACTTAGTGCCCTAATGCAATTGCAGCAGAATAGTTGCCAAGTATTTCGTCAAGGCTTGTTGCTATGTTATTTGGCCCAGCAGCCATGCATAAAATTTTCGTGGATGCATTACTAAAATAGGTAAGCTTCCTAGGGCACAGAGAGCAGAATCTTTAATGTCCCTGTTGTAAAGACTGGGCCTCAACCCGTTACACAGGCAAACACTTTTTTCTTTAAATTGGCGCTTGCCGCTGATATAAACACATAGCTAAAGGCAGCCTCCCTTCCAGATAAGCTTATAAAGGTGAACTGCTGTCCGGAAGAGGAGGAGAGAGGCTGTACAATGGCCTTTGAATGGTGGCAAATCTGAACTTTAGAGGTTGTGGTGTCTATCGTTTTGGTGCAGGACCAGGAGCATGGAAAGTGTTCTTTTGGTGGTGAGACTGTTAGCCAGCATTTGTGGGATCGCAGCCTTCTCGGTTGTTTTGATGTCAGTATTTCTTTTTGCAGGTAGGTGGTAGACAGTGTTTGTTTAGGCCTACAACAACCTTAATGCGTCAGGGATTTTGTATTACGCTGTTCAGTTTGTTAGGAACTTTCTAAGCTGCATTTTACAGTCACTCTTTGCCATGGTTTATTAATAAAAATCAAACTAAACTGAACAAGAGACAGCTGGCCTGCGAGGGGATCCCAAGAGTCGGGTGAATCAGGAAATTTTGGGGGGTGGAGGGGCACATGCCACTTTTGGGTTTGTTTGTTGTTTTTTACACTCACACAATGCAGTTAGATTGGGCTAGCCCAATCTCTTTACAGCCATTTTTCATTATTTGGTCTCAAGCCAGGGGCAGGTAGTCGTAACTGTGCATATTATTATGGCGTAAGATAATTGAGAATAAGTAGTTGCCATGTGAATGTACTGCCACACTTCTTCCCTTTTGCTATTGTGAATTTTGCTTACACTATGGACACTTTTCAAAGGCTAATAGTTTGACAGTACTTTGATGTATTAATCACAGTTGTGATTTGCTAAACAAATTAATTCAGTTTAAACCTGTTTCTCTGATGCATGTATATAGCCTCCAGCGCTGGCTAATAGGTTTCCATTGTGAAAGCCCTTTGATCGGGGTTTATGGAATGCTCGTTTGAATGGCTTGGCAGCCATATTGCATGTGTCAAATGTAAGGCAAAGCCATTTATTCTTTCTTGTGATAATGCATAATCCTGAGATATCTGAGGTAGGTTCACAAGCCTTTGCTCTCCATACTGTGTGTAACAAATACTCATTAATATGATGAAAAAGGTATTTCTCACGATCTGTTACTCGCATAACAATTGTTATCTTTCACCATGGGTTCATGTTAATACAGCCTGTGACTCTCTAGGCGCCTATGAATCAGGGTGCCTCCATGGACCGGATGAGCAGTGTGTCCATGCGGTGTTTTGATCAGCAGGGCTCTGAAGGACATTGCTACCAATGGGAGCGTTTGGAATCTGCAGTGACCGTTTTTTGGGTTTGTTCGTTTTTTTTTTTTGGTTTTTTGGAAAGGTGGTGTTTGTGTGGCTCCGCTCATTATCGCCGGTGTCCTGTGCAGCAGACTGGAACACAGAGGCTAACTCCGTTGGCTGGAATGCAATCTTTTCACTCAGCGTGGAACACGGCCGGACTTATTTTGTCTTTTTTTGGTGCCTGCAGAGTTTGGCTTGCAGTGTGCTATTTCAGAATACAGGAGGTGGGCAGTCGTTGTGCTCATAACGGGAAAACATAACATCTCTGTTTGAAAACCTGGACTCTGCCTGGGCTGGGAATGACCCCACCCCCTCAAGCAGTGGGAGAGACACTCAAATCCCACACGCCACACGGCTAACCATTTATTGATTGGCTCAGAAGAAAATAGGTCATTCTGTGTCCACAACATTTGGAAAGAGAATGGGTGTCATTCCAAAAATATTGCTATGAAATTCCTTGAAACAGGTCATAGCATTGACCTGATTATTAATTACCATTACTAAACCATTCCCACAATAGTGCTACATTACAAGTATGGCACTGATGATTCAGTATCTATACAGCTACTTGCCTAACCTTATTGAATGTACTTTTTGTAGGTTGCCCTAGATAAGAGCATCTGCCAAATGAGTAACTGTGAATGTTATTAATTTAGAGTAAATGAATGTAGGTTATGGATGGTAAGCCTGTAGACATGTACCGGGATTATGAATGGCCTTCCCTCACTTACACATGAATAATGGATACCTCTCCACCTCCACCGTGCTCAGATCGTGTTTGTTGTGCGGACAGATGAAGGAGCTTAGCTGATTTTGTTTCCTGTTTCTCGCACCTGTGGGAAGCGGCTGTTTGGTAAAGCAGCAGAGAGGCTGGGTGCCGGCAGTGCTCGCTGATGCTGTCTGAATGTGAAGAGCTGCAGCCGGGTTTCATGAAGACTGGGCTTCTGATAGGCTGCGGTGTTACCACCCCAGCCTATAAACTCGCGCACACACACACACACACACACACTTCTACAGACACATGTGCCTCCATATGCACACACATGCACACACATGTACACATGCTCGTATTCTTACATTTTCTCTCTCTCTCTCACACACACACACACACACACACACACACACCTACACATGCACGTATTCTTACGTTCTCTCTCTCAAACACACACACACACACACACGTACACATGCTCGTATTCTTACATTCTCTCTCTCAAACACACACACGCACACACACAGTCCTATGCATACATGCATACACTCACGGTTTCCATGTCACATTCACACAGACACACAGACACACACACACACACTCACACATTCATTCTCTGTCACACACACACATAC
Source organism: Megalops atlanticus (assembly GCA_019176425.1). Lineage (NCBI taxonomy): Eukaryota > Metazoa > Chordata > Actinopteri > Elopiformes > Megalopidae > Megalops > Megalops atlanticus. Next base: position 31,755,266 of record CM032889.1, on the reverse strand, counting down.
TCATACTCTCCTGCCCATCTGTCTCTTCAGGAGACTGAACAATATATCAAAAGCAGGGAGGCTTGTTGGATTGCAGTGTGTTTTGCGAAGTGTCAGGTCATGAATACAGAACCTCTTACTGAATGGTTTTAATCCTGTAATAAATCAGTGTCGATTCTGTTTCCATGTTTACTGTAAAGCCTGTTTGTCCTTCTTTGAGGTTTTGCTGTTGTGTCTCAAAGCCTCTTAACCCTAATGTGTTTGATCTCCTGTGCCTTTGAAGTCTGACAGAGGGGTGCTCTGTAAATCTGGGGGTGTCACTGCCCCCCCCCTCTCCTCTGGAGTTTGCATTATTTTGATAATCAGTGTTGATTATTTAATAATCATTATAAAATTCTTTCTTTTTGCTTCAGAATCGGTTGGCCTTCGTAATAAAGTTATGCGTAAGATTGAGGAGCTGAAGACATCGCTGGTTTGCTCAGGCATCCCAGATGAGTTCCTGTGCCCCATTACCAGGGAGGTGATGAAGGACCCTGTCATAGCCGCCGGTAGGTCAATCCTCACCGCCAAACCCCCCATTTTTCCACCCGGACTACTGATATCTTCTTATGTGCATTTAAAGACGCTTAAAGATGCATAAATTCACAGCTTAACACCCTAATAAGAGATGGCCATTCATACAGCACTCATGTCTGCTTTATCAGAAACGTGCGTTAATGTGCAGTTCCAAGCACATACTCATCATTTCTCCCTCAAGTGTCTGCCTGCAATTCCCTCAGCGCCTTTACAATATTGTATATATTAAAAAATATGAATTCCCTATATTCCCTTGGTGATATGAAGTCATTAGCCCTTGGCTGCAGGCTACGCATATCAGGGGACTGCAGGACCAGGGGATCGTCAGGCTCCAGTGCCCCTGAGAGAGTGCAGAGGGAGACCCAGTGAGGCAAGCTCAATGTGAAATTTCACCTTCCAAATCCGGGTTGGAAAGGAAGGGAAAAATGAGTAAAGAAACTCAATAATGGCCCGTGAAATGCCGATTTGCACCCTTCCCCTCACAGACGGCTACTCCTACGAGCGAGAGGCGATCGAAAGCTGGATCAACAGCAAGAATCGCTCCAGCCCCATGACCAACCTGCCTTTACAGACGACCGCGCTCACGCCCAACAGGACCCTGAAGATGGCCATCGGTCGCTGGAGGAGCAGTCAGTGAGGAGGAGGGTCTCCTGCCTGCCGGATCTCCCTGAATCTCTGTACATTTCAGAATCAAGTAACTGTCTTCTTACATGTAGACTGCTGAGATTTCAGATTTCATTTCCTTTTTTAATTGATTACATTATGATTCATACAATTTTTTATGACATCATAGCCTTTCATGGGTAATGCTTTTTTTGTAAAGCGTTTTTTTCATGGGCAAAGTTTTTATTTCTTCATAGTATACAAATATAGCTTTATTAAAATGTAATCATGGCTATATTCACTTAAATGTGCATGTGTATGTTTGAGTAGTAAAATATGAAGATGAAAATGTATCGCATTAGATAAAAGTCACTGTGAATGGAACTTTGTCTTAACCCTGTGCGCTGACAGGGAGAGTATCCAGTCTGTACGCAGTTGTTGTAATCTGTAAATCTGCAGAACTCTGTAAAAAACCCACTTGGCACGTCACTGTCACAGCGAAAGAGTACTGTATTCCAGGACAAAGCGATGCCGGTGACGACAATGCAGGAAACGCAAGTCTGCTCTCTGCGCCACAGACAGTATGGTGGATCAAAACAAACACTTAAAATTACTTCAGAAATGGTGCAAGGGCACTTTTTTATCGCAGTTTACTCAAAAGCACTTCTCTTAAAATGCTTTTAGATAAACGGAAATCTCTTTTAAGTCACTGTGTTTGGCTTATATGAAGTTCACAGCATTGTGTTGGCATGAACAGGCCATTTAGCCCCTACTGGCTAATCATTCTGCCTCCATGTAAAAAAACTTTGTAAAGTCATGTAAAAGCAACAGCAACATAAAATACTGGAACTAGAAAAGATATCTGACAGCCATAAAAAATAAAGATGGTGATGCATCTAACTTCCAAATATTTTTCTTTTGTATTATCAGCAAATGTAACCATTTGGCTGTCTTCATTGAGGTAATTTATATATTGTACTGTATACAAGAAAAAGCAGCGTTCCAACAACAATCCCTGGGGGACTCCACTTCCTGAAATACCCTCTGATCCCTTTTTGTACTCTAATCTGAAGCCAGTTTTGAGTCTCCCTGGAGAAAGTTGCAGTTCCTAGATTCTCAGATTCTAGTTTCATGAGTTGTTCATTTTGTAATTTATTAAAAGCTTTTATTAAAAAAAAATATATATATATATGCACATGAAAAATGTCCAACTGTTGTAAAAATGTTTTGTAACTTCCCCAGAAAAATCCAGATTATTTCTTAACCAAGACCTTCATCATTGGAATCACTCACCATCCTGAATAATATTTTCTGTGATGGAGTCCAGATAGTCTGGTCTTCACTGCTTCCCAAGACAGTGCCATTGTGTGGGATATTGGTGAATGTTGTGCCACTGCAAAGACATCTAAGAGACAGGACTGGTATTAACAAGGGACTTTAATGGCAGTAATGCAATATTACAGTATGTGATAACGAGAAACACAGCTCACGATACTGCAAACATGTCAACAATTTCAAATAACATATATTAAAATATAGCTGATGGCCCAACCCCACCAAATCCTTTTTATAGATTTTATTATAAACAGCAACTGTAGCATGCACTTAAAGCAAAATTAGCTCGATAAACCTTATTGGAATTTGAAAATGTCTTTTCAGCTGTGCAAAAATAACTATATAAAATATTGCTTTTACAATTGACCAAGCCGTAGGAGCTGTAAATAAATTAACCTAGACAGCAACACATTGATACATAGATTTAAACACAGGGCGATTTATACAATGTACAAACATACAGGAAAATGATGTTTTAGTGTTTAAAAAAAAGTTCAGACACACACCTGAAAGTCAATTACAACAACATATACCTTCACTTAAAAGAAGGAATTATATGTATATACAAAGTAAGGACTTGTCTGTCCTTTGCAAAATTTAGGAATGCCCTTCTCCAAGTTTTCATCCGTCTGCTACCAAATCTTTCATTTTGGCAAGCCCATCAGCACCATTGATTTTTACCAACACAGAGCTCAGACACCTTTATTCTATCCTAGTTAAATAATAACAGAACTTTGTGATAAAACGTTTTTGTATAAGCACCTGAAAGGTCTATATTAACTGTTAAAGTGCTGCCGTTTCGGCTGTGTGTGTACGGCGTTTGAGTGGTCTCAGTGCAGTGTCCAGCTTGGCCAGACAGCGGTAAGCATGCTGTCCTGTCACAGAAGCGTTATGGCTGTTAACGTCAGAAAGAGCAAATGTGTGCCAACTCAGTGCTGCCCAAGGCCCTTATTCACAAGTTACAAATCAATCTTTTTTTTTTTTTTTTTTTAAAAGCTTACAAACTAAAACGTTAAGATGGGCGGGATTTCTTTCTGTAAATTGTCTTTTTGGACTTTTTGCCGTCAGTGTTCACTCCAGTGGGGAATGGGGAGGAGTCACACGTTGGACTCCACGAAAGATCGCTTTGGTTTGATGGAGGCCATGTGGAGGGGGGGGTTGTCCCGCCCCAGGCCTGGCGGCTTGGCTCTGCCGTCGGGGAAGGAGCGCAGTACCGCCACGGCTGGCTTGGACTCCTTATAGCAGGTGGCGGCCTGGCAGAAGGCTGCCGCGAACTCCCGCGAGTGCGTGCCGTTGTGCAGACTCCCAGCCACGCCCAGGGGAGGAGCTTTGAGCGGCTCGCGGTAGACGCCCCCGGCGTGGGTGTAAGGCAGCTCGCCGAAACCCCCCAGCGCCTCGGGGGCGTGGCTCATCCAGCCACGCCCGGCCGGCGGGAGGACCTGGTGGCCCTGGAGCTGCTGCTGCTGCTGGAAGCGAGCCGTTTTATCCGTCACCCCCATGAAGGGGCGGGGCTTGTGCTCGGCCGCCCCGCCCTTAGGCTTGTCGGGGGCGCTCTTGGTGCGCATGTCCGGGCCCTGCAGCTTGCCGCTGTCCGAGAGGCTGCTGGTGGAGCCCAGGCTGCTGGTGGAGCTGGACACCTTCATGCTGCCGTGGGACCCGGCGGTGGAGACCGTGCTGGCCAGGGACTCCTGCCTCGCCTCCGGGGCCGTCCCCAGGGGCGCCGGGGCGCCCCCTACCAGCACGTCCAGGAGGACACGGAGAGGGCGGAGAGCCGGGCGCCGGAGGGCGGGGGCGGGGGGTCGGGGTCACAGTGCTGGGGGGGGGCGGGCGGGTGCTCCCCCAGCCTGGCTCCGCAGTCCTCTGCACCCACCAGCAGGGGGCCGATGTCGATGCCGGGGCCCGGCCTCAGGGCTGCGGGGACGTGCCGGCCGGGCGGGGGGCTGGACGGGCCGCAGTGGGGCGGGGGCTTACCCCCGCTCACGTGCTGGCTGGTTCTGATGATCTGGGCCTGCTTGCTGGGCTGCAGGACCAGGCCCGGCTGTGCTGGCGGCTCCCGGAGGTAGCTGTGGGGTGTCCTGCTGGGAGGGGAACCGGGCCGGGGGTTCTGCTGGGGGAGGTTCTGCGGGGGGGGGCCCGTCGCCTCCGCCAGCGGCTGGCTCAGGGAGTAGCTGTTCTGGGTCCAGAGCTCGGGCGTCTCAGGGTGTACAGTGGACTCTTCCTCTGCAGTGTCCCTCAGCGTCGGCGTGTTCGGCTCGTCCGCCTCCTGCTCGGCGGGAACCTCGGCCTTCTCCTCGGGGTCGGAGTTGTGGGCGAGCGCTGGGGGGTGCGCTGCCCCCTGCTGTTTCAGCGGGGGGCGCTGCACCTGCTTCACCTCCTCCTCCACCCGTGCCAGCAGCCGGCGGATCTCGCGGTTATTCGGGCACAGCCTGGCCGCTTCGAGCAGGTCGGACAGTGCCGCCGAGAACTGCCTGTGGGGGGAGGAGAGAGACGGGAGGGGGAGAGAGAGACGGGAGGGGAGAGAGGGGGAAGGAGGGAGAGAGATGGAAGGAAGGAAGGAAAGAGAAAGGGGGAGAGAGGGAGAGAGGGAAAGAAGGAAAGAGAGAGGAAGAGAGAGCGAGAGCGAGAAGGAAAGAGAGTGAGGGGGAGAGAGAGCGGGAGAGAGAGCAGGTCAAGTCAGCCTCATGAATCCACCAGAACCAGAACAGCATAATGCACCCTCACAGAGACCGCCTGGGTGGTGCTTTCAGAGCAGGAGTTAACCAGAGTGACTCAGTGTGGCAGAACAGCGGGGAGCAGGGCTCCAAACCCAGATGCCCCCTGGGGAAAGTGCTCCACCTCAGTAAACATCCAGCTGTACAAATGGATTAACATGTAAAATGTAAGCTGCGGCAGTCGCTGCAGATAAGAGCGGTGTAATGCAATCACTGACGGGGTTTGTACCTGCTGCTCCGTTTGGCCCTGGCCCGGGCGTAGTACGCCTCGTACGATTTGGGCTTCAGCTCAAGAGCCTTTGTAGCGAACTCCTCAGCCATGCCAAAGTCCTGCAGGGGGGAAGAGATCAGGGTAATCAGCTGAAGCCGTGCTGGGAATGCCAGCAACACCGCGATCCCCTTACAGAGCGGTTCACGTTACCACGGTAATGACTGCCTGTGGAAGGCTGCCCAGCCTGTGCTGGAGATGTCTTTCATTAATAACTTCAGTTTGTAACCCTGCAGGAGTTTTAATTTACTGCACGTTTTGTCAATCAAACACCTGGAATGAGAGCCGGCTCTTTGGAGCCAAACCATGTCCCTGGCTCTCCTGTGGTCTACTTCCCCAACATGGCGACCGTACCCCGTACCCCAGCCGGACTTCAGCGTGTGTCCCACTCTGTGTGCATCTCCTGTGATGCCATAATGAATTCTCAATAAGCTTGTGCTTATCTGCCATTATGCAGACCGTTCAGTAAAGCAAGCATTGTGTCTGTCCTTGAGGAGGAGATGATTGCTGTAATAAGGGAGGTTTGACTAGATGAATCCCAAACTACCTCACAGCATAACAAAGAGGCGAGACCACTCTACCTTAAATCTGTCTTCCCCTACAGTGATACCTGCTGCTCTCTGTTTGCCACTGTGCACAGGAGTGGGTCAAACATTACAACATAAAGTGCATTATTAACTTGATTTTTTTTATCATAATAAAAATATATAGTTGCCTTGCTTTAAGTCACCGGCCCTGTACTCCACCTGGGATAAGATGCTGTTTGTTTGTGGTTCTCTGGCCCCACCTCCACCTCTTGGCTGCTTTTTTTTTAGATTGGGGTGGTGCGAGAGAACACCACATGAGTGGAGAACTGGACTCACACAGAGTGTTGCAGGTTCAATTCAGGCTGTTGTAAACCTTGGGCACAGCTCTTAATCTGAGCTGCTTCAGTAGGTGTCTACATGCATACATGGATACATTGCAAAATGGAAGCCATACTAGTGACCATGATTGAGGATGTCCTTTAAAAAAGTGGTAAGGAACTTGTGAATCCACACCGAACAGTACAGGACTAGGACAGAGGGGCCAGAGGGGACAGAGGCGGAAGCTCACGTTGGTTTTTCGGCGGCAGCGGGACAGGTTGAGGTACAGAGATACCCTCAGCTCTCTGAAGGCCTTCAGGTCATCACCAAAGCCATCCCTGGGGAACTTCCTGAGAGCGTACTGGTACCTCTGAGCTGCCTCCTTCATCTTCCCCTTCTGAGAAAGAGAGGGGGGAGAAAAAGCAGGGAAGAGAGAGGGAGAGGGAGAGAAAGACAGAAGAGGAAGGCAGAGGGAAGGAGGCAGACAAGGAGAGAAAGGAGGGAGAGCGGACAGGAAGGAGAGAGGGAAAAGGAGCAACAGAGCAGGAAGGAGGGAGAGAAAGCAAAGGATGGAGACAGCAGGAAGGAGAGAGAGAAGGAGGGAGACGGAGAGAAAGAGATCGGAGAGAGAGAGAGTTATCATCCACTCCCTCGCAGTTCCAGCAGGGCTGCATGATGCGCTCTCCCATCAATCACAGGCTCACTCTGCCTCTGAACTCAATCTGCTGAATGTCAGGGATCAATCGCTGCTCCACACACACACACACACACACACACACACACACACACACGCACGCACACTCCCGCACCAGCGCAGCTCTGATCCGCGTCTGACTGAAACGGGTAAAAATGACTGACAAATCCACGTCTCATTTTCATAACCAACCCGCTTCCCCTTCGGCACCGTCTCTGAAGAGCTACTGAGAGGAAGAAAAACATTTCTGGATCAAAAGACAATCAATTGTACAACCTCCCCCATCACATAAGAAAACTGTATGGTAAACCAGTCTAACCAGGAACACAAACACCTACAGAAAAGCTTTCCTCTGAACACAGGCTGTTTTACACCCAAAGCTATTCTAAACTGAACAATCAAACATGTTGTACTATTCTAAGAGTGAGGGTCATTGTAAGGCTATAATGTATATTTAGTGACTGTAGCTCTTCAGAGCCTCTAACAGTAACTGTGGTGAGACAGACACCTCCCTGAAGCAGACTGCTCACTGCAGCTGGCCTGACTCTGCAAGGAAATGCGTCTGCATGTGAGTGTAGACCGTATCGACAGGAGGCACACCACCTTGGTGCGGATTACCAGGGATTTCTGTCAGTTTATTATTAAAAGGTACAGAGCAGAACCATGGAGGCACTCTGAACCAATCCACTGCTGACAGGGAGAGGACCTGAGGCACCACTGTGTTCCATTCTCAGTGCAAGCAGCTGACCCCTGACCTGTGTGTTCATCTGCGTTTTCAATGCTGACGTTCACACAAGCGAAAGCCATACACGGAGTCACAATATTAGGAGTGTTGCATGACCAAGTTTCAAGGTACAAGATAGCTGGTAGAGAGAGGTATTGTTGTGGCCTGGGTCATTTAATAAACAGTCAGTAATCCCTGGTTATTCTCACAGGTACCCTGTATCATCTCTCCTCTGTATTGCTGGTGCCTCCTTTGGCACGTGATCATCAGCCTGTCTCTCTCCACCATTTTGATCATGCATAGAAACATGGGAGTTGAGTCTGAAATGCACACGTCCTGCAATAGAGATATGACACGTGTTTGTATCGAAACCCTCTTGGCTCCCTCACCTTGTAGAGCAGGTTGCCTTCCTCCATCAGCTTCTGAAGGAGGATGATGAGGATGTCAGGTTTGGAGGTGGCCATCGCCCAGGCAGCATTTCCTGGGGGGTTGGGGGACAGAAGATGGAGTCATGCCAGAGCCACGCCCACATCCTGCGGCTGTACTGACCATGGAATCGGTGCGGAGTAAAGTTACCTAAAGATTGTACCTGATCGATCGTAAGGAGATGTTCTGTAGCCTTAAGTAGGAGTTATTGTAGGCAGTTAAGAGAAAAAAAGGGTGAATTACTACAGGCAGAGAGGAAACCAGAAGAGCACAGTTTATGTACAGCACACACACACACACACACACACACACACACACACACACACACGTAATACTGGACTTTCTGCATGGTGGTCATGTTAAATTTAATATCAGAATCAGGATTAACATTTTCATCACACCTAAAATGTCTGTCTTCTGTAGCAATGCTCTTTGGTGGAAATGATCAGATTGGTAGATCGCATCTCCCACATGGTCTGTGGCCATTAAAAGGAGCAGAAAAAAGTCTTTATTGTGAAAAAAATCACTAGACCCCATTTGTTCAGTGAATGTCTTTTTGTGGTTGTAAAAAGTCACTTGACTATTATGGAAAGGGCTCTGTAAACAAATAAAGCAGCTGTTAAGAAAAATAAAGGTGGTGATTTGATAAAGGAGGGGCCTTGAAAAGAGCCTGGATCATAAGCACAGACGTCACATGGTCCACATCTCTCATTCAGCCCTGACCTCGGGTGGAGGTACTGGACTCACGACCTGAAGGCAGACTGATAGCTCTGAATGACCACTCCACACCGCAGTCTTAGCGAGGGAAAATTGCCACTCGTGTATAATAAACCCCTACAAAAGAACTGTTTTGCCCGTTCCATTGTGTGTTTACAAGGGTGACCTCGTGCTGGAAGGCAGCGGATACTTCAGCTTCTGAAAAGATGAACACTTAAAGAGGTGGGAGGGGGTGGTTTAAAACCACTCCTATTCAGGCGAGTCCATGTGATCAGATGGAACTGTAGACACCAGAACCTTCTCAGGGGACCGCAGAGTGAACCCGGATTCGCTCCTCCTGTTAGCCAGTGGGCGTAGCCAAGGAAACCGAGGGCTCGGCTCTTACCCAGCTTGGCCCCCTTCTTCAGCAGGGTCACCACCACCGATGTGTTCCGGCAGCCGATGGCCCGGTCCAGAGGCCTCATGCCGCTGTAGTCCGCGTGCTCGATCACCGCACCTCTCTCCACCAGGTACTGTACCTGCCGAGCAGAGCCCCCCCCACTCTGTTACAGCCCCCACTCTGTTACAGCCCGCTGGCCAATCTCAGAGCTGCCAGGCATCTAAAACACAACACTCAAACAGCTGCACAAGGCAGAAGTTGCCAGTAAGTGCTGATCTAGGACCAGATTCCCTAACCATAATAACCACCATCTAACCATTATAAACAAGATACCAAACTGGTCCTGGACCAGCATTGCCAGATGGGCATCTTCTGCCTGGAGCAGAAGAGCCAGAGTCATTGGCATGAAGAATTCTGTCCTAGTGCTGTATGAATTATCCTGCATTACATTTTTACAGTGCATTTGTTCAGTAGATCTCTGCTCAAGGTTTCTTCCTTTTAGTCAGGGAGTTTTTCCTTGCCACTGTCGCCTTTGGCTTGCTCTGAGGGGGTATCAGGCCTGGAATACTGATGTAAAGCTGCTTTGTGACAACTCATGTTGTAAAAAGCGCTATATAAATAAACAATTGAATTTAATTGAATAGATGCTGTTATCAAGAGCAGTGAGTACAGTTCACAGTTTTTACTTGCTAATCTGTTAATATAACTGGATTTTTACTCAGTTAAGGTTAAGTACCACCTGGGAATTGAACCTGAAGCTTTTGAAGGACAAGCCTTGCTCCTTACCCCCCGTACCACACTGCTGCAGAGAGCTATGGAGTATGGGATACCTAATTCTCATTCTGGAAAGGATCATCCTGTTTTCATCTGGCCTGCCGTGTCATAAATTACATATAATTCAGCCTTGGGACGTCGCTAACTTGTGACAGGATGACCTTTCTGAACCACGGTCCAATCACAAAGATTAAATTCTATAATCTTCTGCCTTTCCCCACCTCTGCTCAGATGTCTGTTTGACTGACACGATCAATAACCAATCAGATTCCTGGTTGAGAAACACAAGCAGAAATGGTAACAGTGAGACCAGACACCACACTGCTGTCGTGCGAAGGTTTTGATGACATCATCACTCACTATCTCGGAGTCGCCGTAGAAGGCAGCCAGGTCCAGCGGGGTCCGCCCGTTCTTGTCGGTGTGATCTATGACTGCCCCCTTTTCCACCAAAAACTGCACGACATTCCTGTGTCCTTTCAGACACGCCCAGCTCAAGGGTGTCAGCCCCTCCTTATCCATGGCAGTTAGAGACGCACCTGAGGAACACACGGGTCACAAACCACTGCCTGTCCATCTGCGCGAAGCAGGGCGAGGGAAGGGCACTGTAAAACACAGCTAACTTTCACTCAGGAAGGGCATCTCAAACAACACTTGCAACTGGGTGTTTATAACTCCGCCCATTTTCGCTTTCTGTGAGGAGAGGGTTGAGGGTTCGGTAGGGGGAGTAAAAACGGCTCCCTGTCTGCTGGGCGTGGCCCGATGGGTCGCGGGACGCGGCGTCACTCACCATGTGACAGCAGGGATTCGACGGTGCCCTGGTGGCCCTCGCAGGCGGCCATCATCAGAGGGGTGCGGCCCTGCTTGTCACTCATGTTGGGGTCCGCGCCCTGCTGCAGCAGCAGGTCAGCAACCTGAGAGAGAGGGAGAGAGAGAGAGAGGGGAGAGAGAGAGAGGGAGGGGGAGAGAGAGAGAGAGGGGGGGAGAGAGGGAGGGAGAGAGAGGGAGAAAGAGAGGGAGAGAGAGAGGGAGGGAGAGAGAAGAGAGAGAGAGGGAGAGAGAGAGAGGGAGGGGGAGAGAGAGAGGGGGAGAGAGAGGGAGAAAGAGGGAGAGGGAGAGAGAGAGAAAAGTAAAGAGAGAGGGAGGAAGGGAGAGAGAATGAGATGGGAGGGGTGAGCCTTCAGTCATACATTTAGGGCACCTAGTTTCTTCATGGTGAGCACACAGAATAAGATGGACAGTATCAGTAAAATGGGCTACTTGTTATTGAGTAAATGAAGGAAAAGTCTTCAAAAACACCTATATTTAGTGACCTAGCTGTGTTACCTGTATTAACTGCACCCCTCACCTAGCTCCTTCCACTCTTCCCCCTGTACTCTCGCAGTCTGTCTCATATGCTCCTCCCAGTGCCCTATAACCCCTGCGAGTCTATCCCCCAACCCCTCAATATTTGCCTGAGCTCTTCCCAATTTCCCAGTTTGTCACTAGCCCCTCCCTGTGTACTACATAACCCCTCCCAGTCTGGCCCCGTGTCAGCGGTGTCTCTCACCTGCCCCTGGCCCTGCCTCACAGCACAGAAGAGTGGGGACAGGCCTCTGCGGTTGGGCTGCTGCACCACGGCGCTCTGCTCCAGCAGGAACCTGCACACCTCCAGCCTCCCCCGGCCCGCAGCTGCAGTCAGAGCTGTGGAGAGGAGCAGACAGCTTCAGAGAGGACCAGAGAGCTTCAGAGAGGACCAGGGACCTTCAGAGAGGACCAGAGAGCTTCAGAGAGGACCAGCGACCTTCAGAGAGGACCAGAGACCTTCAGAGAGGACCAGAGAGCTTCAGAGAGGACCAGAGAGCTTCAGAGAGGACCAGAGAGCTTCAGAGAGGACCAGAGAGGACCAGAGACCTTCAGAAAGGACCAGAGAGCTTCAGAGAGGACCAGAGAGCTTTACCGCTCAATCTCCCATACAACCTCCTAAACCAAAACACTTACCATAGCCAACACTGTCACAGTGGGTGTGGCTCATACAGTTTTGGGTGCATGGGGGTTTAAGGAACTTGTCACTGGTATTTTTTTTATATAAACTCTTCAAAAATTATTTGTGGCCTACACGTGCAAGGAACCATAGAGGATACATCCACTGTTGCCCCTACAATCTGTAACTGTAGTCAGGAGGCATAGATGTTATAAATACAAAGATCACCAGGGTAGAAACACACTTAGTTCAGTTTTGAGATGACTCTGAAAAGCACTCACTTAATCACACTTGTATGACTACATGTATGTGAAAGAAAAACTGCTTCAGCAGTGCAATCAACACACAGTTTAAAGTCAATGAGGGAACACAACTGTTGGAACTTAAAGTAAAGCATACAGGTTTGCCTTGATGAGTAGAAATGTTCTCCTTTGTATATATATTAATGTGGACTATTATAGACATTTAATGCAACCACATACTGACAGCTAACACAGGAGAGGCACGGGTAAGCATACCTCAGGTAATCATGCATTAGGTGATCCTTTATGTTTGCTACAACAGATTTGAATGTGTATGAGGTAGGGGGCAGCCAGGACTAAGTGTCTGGGTTCAAAATGAAATTGCTTCTAGCTAGCGGCTACTGGATTACCCATGTTATTTTAATAAGATAAATCTGAGTACTATTTGTTACACAGCCTGCATGTTGATTTAACCTTTTTGGTTTGTCTTACTTGTGTGTTTTAGAGATAATCCGGGTTAGTTCCTCTTCCCTATTTATTCATGCGATGGTCTGATAAACCATACACAACCTGTGTGAGCCGCAAGCAGTGTTTTATGAATTATTTTCTCTTTTGCTGTTTGAATGAACCTTGTACATTTTTCTAAATGCTGTAGTTTGTCCTTGGAGAAACCCCATTATTTATTGTACCTGGGTTATCTTGCACCGCGTTGATAAACAGGAAGTCCTGCAAGCCTATAGGCTATAAAAGAGAGCTGTTCTCAAGGATTATATGCTGTTTTTTTCAAGCACCTTTCTTTCTTTGCAGGGGAAATGAGTTTCTGAGAAGAGGTTACCCGACCTCCACATATGTAGTGTCTTTGCTCTTTATTCTTTACAGTTGCAGTGTTTTTGGAAGGAATCATCTTGTACCCTGATACAGTTTTTGGGACATGACGCAGCGTGCTCTGATGCCTCTGTGCACTGGAGCATGAAGATGGATCCTGTCATATGTCTTTCATTTGAACACTTCCTCCCGGGTCAATAAAACCGGCTGGCTTCCTCTGCAAGACTCTAATCTCTCTGCCTTTTTATTCTCCCCTTCTCCTTTCACTTCAGATACAAATGGTTATATGTCTGATGGCAGTAATAGTTCTGACTCCTTGTTTTCTTGAGTGCGCTTGGATCAGAATATGCCTCACAACACAGCGAGGTGCATTACAAACACAACAAATTGTTATGGCTGTCATTTATAATAAGGCAAGATAGTACATTTATTTCTAAGGAAAGTAAAATGGATATCAGATACTAGGGCCCTACTGACACATTCAGACCCTTTATTGAATGAAAGGAGGTGAAATTCCAAGAGGGGTCAATTTTTGAATGAATGAGTTCATGTGTCTTCCTTTTGCTGCTAGAATACACCAACATATGGAAGCAGACAGTGGGAAGAGACAGATGCATGTAAGCAAAAATTAGCACATCTGGACCAATTAAATGCATATGGAACTGTGGGTAATTAAAGCAGACTGGCAGTTGTGAAATTGAACATGATTCACATATTGCAAAAAATAGAAATCATACTTCACAGACCTGTGGCAAGGGGCTACAGCAAGCCTAAAGAATATTTGTGAGGACCTACCTGTAAACTAGCCAGTGAACTGCAGAATATGTATGGAAGATATAAACATGTTTTCACTTACATCTCGTGACCCATCACAAAGCTTTCAATGAGGCACCAGTGGGCTGGATCCATTGTTTGGGAACCACAACCTACATTATTGTAGATGCTTAAGAACCCCTGTGAGATCACTCTCTCGTATCCGCCTGGGGCTCTGAGAGGTGTTTTACAAAGGCTGAGAAACCTCCATCTCATCCGCCTCCCACCCCGCCATAGTCCCCGCTCTCTCCATCTCATCCCGGCCCCCGCCTCAGTCCCCGCTCTCTCCATCTCATCCCGGCCCCCGCCTCAGTCCCCGCTCTCTCCATCTCACCCCGGCCCCCGCCTCAGTCCCCGCTCTCTCCATCTCACCCTGGCCCCCGCTCTCTCCCTGTCCCTCTAATGGCCCATATGGGGGCACTGACGTCTTCTCCGGGTGCTTCACCTGCACGTGATGAGCTCTAATCCTCCCTGCTACCGGCCGCCCCCGGCCTCCCAACGCAACGCTGCCGTCCTTGAGCCGAGACGGCTCGCTTGCTCACCGCATGACGAACGCAATCCCCGCATGCAGAAAAGAGCCCCGAGCGTCACCTGTGCCACAAGCGTGTTGTCGCAGTGACTCAGCACGGAAGCGCAAGGCTTCGCGGTGACGCAGTTTGCTCGATGTTGTCGGTGTGAGCACATGAGCACCTGCAGTGAAGGCTGTGCAGAGGGCACCTCTATGCCAGTCTGCACTGGACGTGCTGCCTGCGGTCACATGGGCAACCAGGCCGGGCACAGGGCTGAGGGGGGCAGAATCATGGCTTCCCCACTAATGCACGATCCCACAGCACATCCATCTAGTACAGGCCAACTTACAGCACAACTATATTACATACTTAGTCTATGAAACTAATGTAGCTGAAGTATCACAGCATGTATGATATCAGTGTGCTGAAAAGCCTTTGCAGTGCATAAGCCAAGTTTAATGCAGAGGCCATTTCATGAATTTCCCATCTTTTGTGGCTTTTGCCAGCATCAACTTTGAACGTAAAAGTAGTTTTTGTTAATGGATTTTATATACCCTCCAGACAGTCATTTCTGTGTGCTTCACATCAAAAGATGTGTCTCTTTCACTGTGAAAGCTATAAGCATTGTGATTTGCTCACTGGCCATGAACATTCTAGAAGGGGAGTCATCCACAAGAGAACAGGAACGCAGACAGCAATGGAACCTCCTGTTACAAACCAGAACCTTCTTTACATGTCAGTATGGAGTAAAGAAGGCATGCAGCAGCCAATTGACATAGGATAGAATATCTGTGACTCCACGCTGTTGCCTACATTTTGAGAAACAGAAACACCCTCCCCCCCATCAATGATTGATGCTACAGGACTGCACACAATGACCACACTATCAATAATGTAGCAGAATGAAGTGCTTAGACCACTAAAACACTACATATATTAAACAGCGC
Organism: Megalops atlanticus; assembly: GCA_019176425.1. Classification (NCBI taxonomy): domain Eukaryota; kingdom Metazoa; phylum Chordata; class Actinopteri; order Elopiformes; family Megalopidae; genus Megalops; species Megalops atlanticus. The sequence goes on along the minus strand of CM032889.1, from coordinate 31,739,939 downwards.
ATACAAATGGAAAATTTATCATGTGAAAGGATTTGTGGTGTTATTACAATAGACAAATGCAATCTAAAGCTGCCTGCCGGGCTGCTGTATATTTTATGAAACGATCATCTCGAACTGTTTTTATTAGGCATTTCATATAAAATCTCAGAGCCACCCCGTTGACTTGCAACAATATTTATATTGTTCTCGATATGTGTTCTTACATTTGGGAATGAATGTAATTCAGAACCTGTCATTTTTTAAGCACAGGCTAATCATGAAGACGCTTCCTGTCTGGCAGCTTGTGATGTTACAGGTTTGCAGTGTGTATTCGCAGGGATGGTGCAACACGAACAGAGCTGGTCTCTCATATAACTGCCCTTCACTGTGAAGGACAGACAAACGTACACCGCGGGCGGTCTTGGGACGAGATTAATACTGCGCCAATGGTGACGACGGCGGCTTGAAATTCGGGTTTGTGTCTTCGCTCGAACACGGACAGGATCAGGCCATTTGCATGAGGCGGCCGCTCCCCTCATGAGCACACCCCCGAAATCCAAACGCCGCTTCGGAGACGAGCTGTCAGGGGGAGGGGCCGGCTACAGGCAGTGATGGATAACAGTTTGCAGGGAAAGTATGTCACTGTCAGATATCGCTGCTTGGGTCGCTCTGAGTTTCCTACTGACTCCTCCACACAGGGCTCTGTAGCAGCAAATTATTAAGACGGTTCCCAGCACCCTGCCACAGCGAGGGTTACAGTAATGGCTATGCTATTGACGTTCCTATTCAAGCAAGCGCTGGCTTCCATCAGTCCTGAAGCTGACCTCATGTAATTAACTTTATTGATGAAACCTGTATTATTCCGCCATCTATGTATTACCTCCAACCCTGAAGCCAGCCCTGTTTCCTATTACAGAGTGATGATCTGCACTGACCTCTTCCTCACAGCCCAATCACACTCAGTCGGAGGCAAATTAAATACAGGCATTAGATTTATGCCTCTTTCACACCCGTCCTTGGAGAAGTGGGAAATTAATGTGTTTGCTGAAACTCAACTTTTCATTTTCTTTCCAAGCACAAGACTGACCGGAACGAAATATGTTCTGCTTCTATCACCGAAGGGGAAACGGTGTTATCTTCGCTTGTGTTGGCGACAGACGCGATGAATCAGATGTCAGTATGCCCTGATTAGGGGGGAGCCATGACATCATGGGGGATCTGTCCTTGTTTCAGGTCACTGATATGTCATCTAAGTCTACAGCATCACCTGCTATTACATTAGCGCAAGTTGAGTGCGGCACAAAAATAAGGCCGCAACTTAAAATCCACAACGCAAACAGAGCTTATATGCAAATACTATCTCGTCTGTTTGAACAAATTCACATCAAAGGGCATTATGATTCCCAGTGATGAGCTCTTTTGCAGGACTATGTACTGTGTCTAGAGTTTATTCAGGTTTGAGTTTGAAAAGACCAGCTGTGACAAAAATAACATAAAAGCTAAATTAGATAGATAAACTTAAATTAGATAGATAACTTACAACAATGTGGTCAAAACCCACTCGTCCGCTTCTCATTATCTCATCGTCGGTGAAAAGGAAACCTTTGGCTAGTCTTAGGGGAGAATCTGAAAGCTGTGGACATTTCATTTGTACAGCTTGGGTCACAGTGAATGGACAGCCACTACAAACTTTAAGAGGTCAAAAGGGAAAACAGGTCTGCCAATCAAATGTGTTGTGTGATTGACAGGAGATTCAATGCCTGAGGCTGGAGCTGGGTTGGGGTTTGTGCCCCAGTGCTGGCTGATGTACCGCAAACACAAAAAACAAGGAGCAAAAGGACAAAATCTAATAATTTATTTAAAGACTGCAATGTAAACAAAACAAGAATGAGACTGAGCAAAGTCACAACCAAACCAACCACTCAACACGTGACTCCTGACCTCCTCCCAAACACCTGTCTTTAATGCAACGTCAATCAGATAGGTGGGCTAAAGGCTGGCAACCAGACACAACTGCAAGCACCACTTAAATTCCTGTCGAAGATTCAGGAGGAGAATTTTCAGACGATCCCTACACAATTAACCAAAACTAGACAAACTGGTTCTGTCCATGACTTCAGAATCCCACTTACCACTTTCTTTCCACATCAGCGTCCCTCCTCCACCCCATCTCCCCCTCTCTTTTCCCTGGTTATGTTGTTCACACTGGGGTTCAACAACCTTGGCCCACAGCCAGGTGTGATCCCTTCACTGGACTCCAAGCCAAATAAAGTACCGCTGCAACCACATCAAATACAACCTTCATGATTTGACTGTATGGAGATTCATATCTACTGAAATTCAATTATCCTGTTTTGAATGGAACTGATGGAATTCAGATCTGTTATTTGCAGAAATGGTAAATGAAAGTTCATGCACAGTGTACCCTCAAACATACAGACATTTAACACAGTTAACAACACCAGCGTGTTACTTAAATATTAAATAATTTAGCAGTTTTGGGGGCTGGCTCTCCCTCACAGTCCAAATAAACAAACACCTCTCTAACCTCCAGATGAACTTTGCTGTTCTATTGTGCTGTAGGAAAAACTAATTAGGACTGCTGCGATAAATCTGTTGAAAAAAAAAAACTTCTGAGAAACTGACGGTTGTGGGTTTCTGCCTGTGATGTTTAATTTACCTACTTACCTGTCTCTTTGAATGATAAAGCAGTGCTCAATTACTAATTAGCACATCTATGGGGAAGTGGAGATGACTGAGCAGGGGTTCTGAGCAGGTGAGATAAGCACTTCTGAAAATTGTTTTCACCCACAGCTGTACTAGCTGAATGTTCTTTTGAAGTCCGGGAGAATTCTCCAATGTAACTCTACTGAAGAAACAACCCAACCTTGGTTAGCCAACACTAGGCAGGTCATCGCTTTTAAAAACCGTCCTCCGCAAATCTGAAGAGGCAAATTTAATACTGTGTAACGTTTTTGTGCGAAACAAACATTTCATTACATAGTGATATTAGTTTCATTTCAAAGTTCACATCTCTAACAACCACAACCTTCTGGAGATGAATCTTTTTCCTGCCGCCATATTCTGCAATGTAAGACAACTGTTGCTTCTCAATCATGAAATTTCAGTTGCTGATCACTGGTGTCAAATGCAGGAAAAAACAACCAGCGCTACATAAAAGGGCTCACTGCCTCAACTGTGACATTTACACAACTAACACTGCAAAGAACCTGACAGGATCCCAGTAATCTACAGCTCTGATTCTGAGGGCTCTGAATGCAACACAGGGAAAAAAATTTAGAAATGGGCATAAGCCTGCAGGGAATGCCAAAACTCTCAGTGACTCACACAGACCGGAAAGTGGTCCCTGCAAAGACCACCACTGCTCAAAGAAATGCAAGTCATGTTCAGGTTCTGGATTTACGGTCTAAACTGCAGATGCAGGAAGACACCCACTGTCTCTACTAATGCCGTGAACAAAAGTCACCGACACCAAGTCCCTGACAGAATCCTCTGTGGAAATAAAAGAGAAAACCCTCCAGGATTCTGTGATGAAAACACATCTTTAGAGGAGGTATAAATGCTTTTAGAAGTTCAAGATCTTTGGGTCCCTGAGACACCCACGAAGCACTTTCAACAGTTTTCCCAGGAAAAATATTTCTGTCAGCATCAGTTATCCTGACAAAAGACAACCTTTTCTCCTAAAGGGCGGACCCAGGTCTCAAAGCCATTTGTTACTGGGGTGTCAACCAGGCAGTGTCACAGTGGAACAGACCTCCTGCTCTGGCCCACACATCCACAGCTGTCATGACATTATGAGGTCAGCAAATCTATCAAAAGAGAACAAAAAACTAATGTGGGGATTTATGATTGTATGTCTGTAACGTGGGATCACTTCTGTTAATACCTAATGCAATGAGTAGTGAAAACTTGACAAAACAATCTGGTATGGTAGTACATGTAACACTTTTAAATAACGTGTTTAAAAAAGAATATGAATGAATTCTTGCAATTCTTAAAATGTCTGATGAGTTACTGGCATACTGAGTAAACTGTACTTGGAAAGGAAATTTACACATCACACGAGCAGAGAATCAGTCATTCTGGGAGAGCGCTGTTTTCTGCTCTCTGATAATGGTATATCAGTGGGAGTGGTGGCATATGTTTCCATCTCTGTTTATCTCTACAGTCCAGATTTCCACTGTAGGAGGTGAGGACAAAAAACAAGACAGAGATTCATTTCAAATCCTCACGCTGAACTTTCCATATTCAAATGCAAACGCCCGTCAGGAGCTCACAAATTTCTGCCTGTGACATGCTCTTTGTTTTATGGGGAATGTAATATTCACTGAGTTCACCTCACAGCCCTGGTGACTGATGTAAATATATGTATGTATAATTAATAATCAGTCTTCTGAGCAGGAAACAAACACATTAGGAAGCTCTATTGTTCCTAACACTGCTTCTTGTTCAGAACCACTTCAGAGTCAATCATCTGCTGCTTTGATTCGTCCAATCACCAACAACCAGCACCACCATTCTTATGCTGTGTCCCTTGCTCCGCCTACTTCAGAGAAGGATCCAGAAACTCCCCCCCAGTGAGACTGCCTGCTCACCTCTCCCCCCCGATGGCACACTTTCACCAGTCAAACCTGGCCTCTCACACCGAGACTGGAAAGCTTGCAGCTTTTGCAATGCCTTATGATCCAGAGGAGATTTCACAC